>JAOYSI010072330.1:0-21675 GCA_025775065.1 Hiodon alosoides
TTTTATAACTGCTTTTTATAACTTCAACATTCATAATCTGGGCCCCCCCCCCCCCCCCCCCTCTGCCAGCGCAGTAATGAGCAACATAAAAAGTGTCAGGGGGAGAAAAATGATGAGACTTGATGCCCTTGAACTCTGACCTCTGCAGACGGTGTCTCAGTGGCGCAAGGCCGGGTACCAGGAGATGCCGGAGTACGAGAACTTCCGGAACCTGCTGCAGGCCCCTGTGGACGACGCCCAGGAGATCCTGCACAGCCGTTTCCCTATGCCCCGCTACATCGACACTGAGCACGGGGGAAGCCAGGTACGCTTCCGGGTCAGCGTCGGGTCAGACGGGTGCTTTCCCAGTGGTCATTTTCATCGGACAGCAGAAAACGGGGAATCGGGGAAATGCTTTGTCACACATACGTTCAAAATGTTTAATTATAATGATTTTACCCTCTTTGTCGTTAGGCCCGTTTCCTGCTCTCAAAAGTAAACCCCTCACAGACCCATAACAACATGTATGCATGGGGACAGGTAAGACATCTTAAGCGCTAGAATATACAGCAGCTGTGTCTTCCATTTGCTTATCGTTGTGTTTCCGTGGTTTCAGGTTTCCTTTTGCCGGATTATTATTTATTTTTTAGTGCAGTTGAAATAAAACGACTGCATTAGGCAAACCCAGTGGCTGGTAACTTAATAAAGCTGCAACAGTAAGAATTGCTAAGCAACTGCACAGATTCCATCACCAGTGTATTATCTGGATCTAATCATGACTACCACGGGTGACGGTCATCTTTGTAACAAAGGTCATTGGAACTTCTGGGTAACTGTGATTAAAAAGCACCCATAGTGGGGAAGTACTCTTCAGTTTTAGGTGGGAGGGTGTCGCTAGTCATTCTGCAGGGTGGCACACCGCTGTGTTGTGTCTTTCTGTAGGAGTCGGGAGCGCCAATCCTGACTGACGACGTCAGCCTGCAGGTGTTCATGGACCACCTGAAGAAGCTGGCCGTCTCAAGTGCCGCCTGAAAACCAGAAACCCCCCCCACCTCCGCCCTACCACAACCACAGTCAGCGCCTATTTAACCACACCACAAGCCGGGGTACACTTCCACCTGTCAACTATGCAGGCACGCCAAGGAAAATACAACAATTAACAAAACATAGACGGGGAGAGTGCCAGCTACAAAACTGTGAAGCAAAGAAAATCCCTTCCTTCCCCTTCCTTCCTCTTCCTCTTTCTCTTCTCCTAAGGGTATCCGTTAAATATTGGACGGTGGCAATGTTCACAGACCAGGCAGGTGCCCCATGGAACCACAAATTGTGAAGACTAATGTCTGTAAATTCAAATCCAAAGGCAATTTTGACGTGTATTAAAAAATTACTCGGAAAGGGTGAAGGGTGAAGTCTGTGAGATGCCTTCATCCAAAACACTACAAAACATCAGTCATGGCACCTAGGTAGGGTCAGCAGATGCCTCCAGCTTGTTTGTCTAGACTGAATGTTGTGTTGTGATGCTGTAACTCTGACCATACTAGGCTAAGAACGGAGCTTAGTGTCATTTGCTTCAAGTTAGACGAAGGTCCGTTTAAACCTCTATTAGCATATCTTAAATGTGGCATTGATGCAAACATTTAAAGCTGTTCGACTCTCTCGTTTTACCAAATCTAGAGTTCATTACATCCTTTTGACAAGGAGAGGAGTCATTCTTGAAATAAGAATCACTATGTCTTCGTAGATCTCGCAGTCATACAGGTATCTTCAGAATCTGGATTAGCTGTATACCAGTTCCAGTCGGGTGTGAAGCCATTGCTCCTCAACACAGACTTGCAGATGCTAAACGCTGCCTTTCATCGTCTCTGGTATTTCTGCCTTTTTTTTGTAACAGTGTTATGTCTGGTGTTTCTAATAAAATGCCATCCTATCATGCTGCCAGCCTCGTAACGTCCCGTGGTGTTTTTGGAGACTTGGTGACACCGTGAAGGTTGGAGTCAGGTCCTCTGATTGAGTTGCTCCATTCCTATGTCTACACAGCACAGTGGACTATTAGGAACTCACAAAAATGTTCAAATATTGAACTACGGTGGTTGTGCAAACAAAACGACATCGAAAAGAGCGTGCTGGGGGCGTGCCACGGTTTACCTCTATCCTGGAATGCTGATTGGCTTTTAAAAAGGGAAATCGTCCTTTTCACACTGTCACTGTTTACACTTCAGCGTGCCATCGCTGCCCAGTTGACTCGAATTTCAGATAAGCCCTCTTTCAACGAACGTGTGGGCTTAACATTAAACATTAACAGTCATTCTCCCATCTCTGTGCAAGTGCGTTGGTTGAACCGTAGTTCAAATACGGTGGACATAAACAGGCACTCGCCCTATGTTTATTTTATAGTCTGTGCTTTCATGAATTTGCTTTGAAGAACTGTACTTTAGGGACAATCCTTATAGCAATTTTGATGGTTGAGCCAAACTCTGAATTGTGTTACCGTCTTAGGTATGCAAGGTTACTTATGTAATGTGTATCTTTATTCTATATTATTTTTAGCATCAGAGTTGTCTAGTTACGTTTTTGTTTGGCTTGTTATGGCTCGCTCGATCGACACAGGTACGGGAGGTAACGTCCTGACATTTGCTTTGGCCTTACGTTTTAACACGTTGCTGCCATGGGCAGGATTAGGTGTGTGAACATACATAAATCCATATTACACATGCAGACAAGCAAAGCAAATTTAATGTTGAGCAGTTAAGAGGTCGCGGTTTGTGACGAGGATCTGACAGCAGTGGTTCATCGGTTTCTGCAAAACCCGCTAGATGTGGCAAAGGCACTATTAGGTACTGACGGTGTACGTGGTAGCTATCACCACTATCTCCACTCCATCTCTACGTGAAGGTAGACTTGGAGGAGCTTATGAGGACAGTCCCACAGAGGACATTGTTCCCCAATGGAGGCTAAATGTTGTGCTACAAAACCTAACAAAAAGCCTCCGTTTGAGCCCATGTGTTCAGCACAGCTGAAACTGTTATACCTCAACACTGCCTTTTCTTTTGGCAATCCCAACAGAGCATGTAAGTGTGTTACAGGCGCTGTCTGTCTCAGGAGTTTACATGTTCATTACGTGACAAAAGTCAAAGGTAACTCAGCGGTCTAATATGGAATTTATTCCAGAAACGGTCTCCTCCACACGTTGCGTCCAGGTAGAGAGCACTGGTGTATTGCGTGGAGAGAACTGAAAGCTTACGTCAGACCAAACAGCTATTCTGAGGGTTACTGGGGCTGGCCCTGTCCCAGCAGAGGCTGTCCTGGTGGCTCACTAAGATGGTAAATATGACCTTAAACAGCTCCTGCCTTATAAACTGGTAAAAAATAAAATAAAATAAAAAGCAGATGCTGAGGCCTGTTTTCAATTAATAACTAATCAATTATGAAAGATGCTGATAACAACCCACCATGTACATGCTAATTTTTCTATTTTTTTCCCCCCAAAGTAGTAAAACAAATATATGCAAAATCTTGGCTAAGTACAAACGCATTGTTAGTTAACTGAACGACTTAATTTGAACAGTGTGGATTACAGGATTTAATGCTTTTCGATGTTCAACTGGGTTGTTTTAATGAATGACCACACGGGGGCAGCAAACACTCGATGCATAATTGAAAACGTTTGAGTAGGTATGTACAGCTTAATTTAACATTGACGTATTAATAGTTCAACATGAATTACCCTTGTACTGTTTAATCTGATTTTTAAATTTTAAGTGATGTTACTGTATACGAGGTTTTCACAAGCCCATACAAAGATAATATTTATCAATTTAACTTCTAAAATTGTTTTCTATGAAAGTGGCCCCCAATTATATTACAGATGGACAATTCGGTTTAAATTTGAGCTAAGCTATGATTTAGAAAAATGTCATGAACCTCACAAACACTGACCGCATTATTTGAATTAAGATAACAGCTCGGGCAAATTTCTTGCTGTCAGTTTTGATGCTTTTTACATGTTAAGCTTAGAAAAAATTACTCCCGACAACATTTCATAACGAAAACATGTCATATGGGTCTCTGAAATGACGTTAACCATACATCTCCAATTTTGGCCCTGCAGTTTCATTCAAACTGACAACCAAATAAATACTAGATTGTTACTAATTGTTTCTAATCTGAGTTGTGGCCTTATGCTGACCTCGCTTTAAACTGTTTTAATAAAGGTAGCTCTAAAGTGAACTGAACGAATTGTGGGTAGACAAATTTCAATTTAATTCAAGATTATTGCCGTTTGCTATACCTCTATATACAATTACATTTGACTGAACTTGTAAGTTTTATTAAATTGTATAGAACAGTTACACAGCATTATCTGGGGGAAAATATACCGACCTCTTACTTTCCCGCTTCCGTTTGGTGGCGCCTGAACTTGAGTAACAATGGATGCCATTGTACCCAATAATTGCTTGGGTTTTGTTACTTTTTCACCAGTGTTGGATACCGTTTCCATGCAAACTTACTTTATCGCTATGCCCATTCGCTCGTGCGCACACTGCTAAAAAAGACAAATGAGAAACATGATGCATTTCAAGCTGCAGGAGCAAGCACGAATAACTGAGAAAGGTCAGTGACTACGATGTGTATACATGTTGCCATGGAGACCACGCCACCGGGTAGACCGAACGGACTCTATACTTTTGATCGTGCTTGGCATTAAATAATAGCGAATGTTTCCTTGTGTCTGCCTCTGAGTAATTTAGTAGAGGCAGGCTTTCAGAGAGTATTAGCTATTTATTTCACGAAACTGCCTCCATGGGAAAAAAAGTAAACTTTGAGAAGGCTCCTTCAGCAGCATCTGGTCTTCAAGGACGATGCATGAAGAACCATCTTAACAGAACAAAAAGTGAGTTTCACGCGGCGATTGAATTGGTAGGCAATTTCAGTGCAGCAAAAGCTTTCCGTAGACAAAGCAATCTACTCCTGAGGACCACAAGAGCGGTCTGTGGAGATAGTAGATTGGCCATTTTCCGGACCACAGGCTTTCCTCCCGATTTCCAGCAATCTGCACCATCGTTGTTGGTATCTTCTCGTGGCCTGAAGATCCAATGAGTGACTTGGATCTCTGTGAAGACACACTCGGTGTAACATCTGATTGTCATTCCAATGGAGTACAACTGACTTTGTTATTGCATGCTCTAGAGCCAGCTGGAGTCTTCCTTCAGTCCCAATTATATCCTCACAGGCGGCGGCTTTCAGGTCGCACAGGCTGTTCGGATAGCAGATTGGGTGTTTCCTTAGGGAAGCTTTCCATGGTCAGGTCTGCTCTGCCTGCAGATGATCTGCTGCAGAAATGTGAGTTGGAGCTACCCCATACTGGGACTGGTAGGTATCCTGCCCCAGTTCCTCCCATGTGATCAATTGGCCTGGATCTGGGAAGGAAGCGGTAGCCATTGTCACATGGGAGCAGAACATGTTCTTTCGTAGCTTCGCAGCACATCAGGGTTCCCAGTTTGGACTGGCTGGGCTGGCTAATGTTCTGATGCTATTGAAGGAACTCAGGGCCTTGAGTCCATCTACATCAAAAAGCTCATTCCTGCAGAGACGAGTGATGTTTTTAGCTGCGTTGTCTTCAGGCGGGGACATGCTTCCAGTTATTTCCTTGAGTCAATCAAATCCCTGTAATCCTCGTGCCAACAAAGATCTTGAATGGGCATGACTCTGGCCGTAACCACATTAGGATAGCGGTGGAATCTGAAACTGCAGGGTCAGCTCTCGCTGCAATGTTTTTTTCCGGCTGGGCCCCTGCCCGTGTGTGTGTGTGTGTGTGTGTGTGTGTGTGTGTGGCTCAGAGCATCTTCCGCTCCAGGGTAAGCCCGAGATCTACAGGGGCTCCGTGGAGTTCATTCTCAGTGTTATACAGTTTCCCTAACCCCTTATCCAGCTCAAGGTTGGGGGCCACCGGATCCATTCAGCTGCTCCCTTCCACACCTTGTCCAACAGTACTATAGGGAGGAAGGTTCACATGTGGTCGCAGTCACGCAGTCATGTGGTCACTAGTCAGTCAGACTCGCCAACAAAGGTTGTTCAGAACAGGGTTTTTTTACACCAAGACTGAATTAAATATTAATTAAACATGCGTATATGCGGATGTCCCACTTTTACCTTGGATAGAAATCTTATATGACTAAAAAATGTCACGTCAGATTGTGACGGCGCCACTGTACAGTTAGTGAACGACAGCAAAAGCACGAGAAAATGGATTTGACAGCACTGACAGCGTGCGACAAACAGCCTAGGGTGAATATTACATGGTACCAATTCACATGTTGGTACAATGATTCTTTTACTCTTGACAAGCTGTAGTTTGACTAAGCTGATAAGATTCAAAGAGGCGCCAAAGGACCTCAAAACTTAGAAAAAATATGCATTTAGTCAGAGAAGAACATAGTTATAGACCAGAAATAAGTTAGAAATATTTCCTTTAACTTGAGACCCATTATTTACAGAGTGTAAGGTCAAAGTCAATGAAATTTGGCCAATCCTGCCAGTAAAAATCAGACACCTCATTAAAATCTGAAATTCATCCAGATTTGTGGTTGCGCACCACCCTTGTACTGGCCGACTTCCGTCAAATTTGAACCTTCTAGCAGCAACAGTTCCTGAAATCTAGGCGAGAAAAAGATATTTGGAAATTTTTGCCTGACAAAAACTGTCCAGAACGGGGGCCATTATGTTTACTGTTTACAATTTGACGTTTCCACATATTGTAAAGTTCTAATAATAATAAGGAAAGAATAAATAAATTAATAAATAAGAAAATGTTAAGGTAACATTAGCACCTAATATTATACTTTCGTTATTATAAGTATTTGCCCTTTCTTCCTCCATTTATAATATTATCTGTTCAAGGTGTGCTCGACCGTTCTCTCGAGGGAGTTATGAATTAATTCCATGGCTGTAGGCTGTATACACTCATTACAGAATGAGTTTATCGAGGGGTGGAAGTAGTCATAAGGTCTTTTAAGCCAGGATGGCTACCTGCCTGTCCAGTTTATGAGTAGCCTTCTGGTAGACGGGGGAACTGATGGAGACCAAACCACTGTTACTTTTTCAGTACGTGATTGTGAGTAAAGAATAGTGGATTTATGTTACTGACACTATATATATCAATGGTTGTGCCACTTCTTGACAGGTTTTTTTTGTTGTTGAATTCCCCCCCAAACAAAATTACACTTTTTATGTTGGTGACAGTGAGAGCCAAATTGAATTCTAATGTTGAGAAGATATGTCATATA
Organism: Hiodon alosoides; assembly: GCA_025775065.1. NCBI lineage: Eukaryota > Metazoa > Chordata > Actinopteri > Hiodontiformes > Hiodontidae > Hiodon > Hiodon alosoides. The sequence goes on from JAOYSI010072330.1 coordinate 7,263, forward strand.
AAACATCTATGAGAGGCCATCTGTTTGAACAAGCAGAACAGCTGGAACACTCTGGTCGAGGGAACTCTCATTTATCACCAACCCAGCTTGGTTACTCTGGTAACCGATGCAATTGATATTAATTGATAAAACGATTTCCCCTCGGTGTTCCCCTAATTCTCTGTATCCTATGAAAACTACCTGCATACCTCGGTTTTGTGGTTACAGGTGCAATAGTCCAATCCTCAGTATTGAAAAAATCCGGCACTTTTCAGGCAATGGCCTGTGGAGCGTGCGGTCGGTGAGGGCAGGAGGGTGCAGTGAAACCGATTGTGCACGCCGCTGTGAGGTACTGAGTTGTTTACGGGCCTGAAGGTGTCGGGTGTGTGAAAGAGGTGACATGGCGCTAAACCACCTGTTGTGGAGGCAATGATGAAATGGTTTCTCACTGCCGTTGTCTTAGCTGGAAGTACAGAAACGCCAGGCCTTATCCTGTACTGCAGGAAAGAGACAGGCTGAACTGTACTGAAAGGACTGATTTTATCAGGAAGGTTCAATTACAGCAGCACTGCGTGTTAGCGGTTTCCTTTCGACAAGTAGTCCATCACAACTCCCTTTATTCCAGAGCACCAAGAAACAAGGGCTCGGTGTCTGCAGTCATTAAACGTCATTAAACACGATTTGACGAATACAAATATTCATAAATAATGATTCAATTTGACAAATAAAGAGTTTAATAAATAACGTTAGAAATGTTACAATATGCTCATCAACAATAAGTAGGTGGTACAAATTCTGAGGACTCTCCCCCTTCTGAGAGTTCTACAAGCCTTTTTTTCGGTCTGCACCGGTTTCCAGCAGCCACCCCAATACCCCTGCCACCGGTCCGCACCAGTTTCCAGCAGCCACCCCAATACCCCTGCCACCGGTCCGCACCAGTATCCAGCAGCCACCCCTAAAACCCCTGCCACCGGTCCGCACCGGTTTCCAGCAGCCACCCCAAAACCCCTGCCACCGGTCCGCACCGGTTTCCAGCAGCCACCCCTCTCTCTGACCTGCCCTTTAAATTAACAAAAATGACAAAAATTACCGGCTTAACAGCTACAGCTGGGGCCAATTTCGCAATTACAGCTGAGAGAGGGAAAGCTTCCCTCCTCAGTTCATGACACGCACAGACACACGCACAAGCACACACACATACACACATGCATGCACTCAGGTGCACACGCGCGCGCGCACACACACACGGATGCATTCAGGTGCATTCACGTGCACACACACACAAACACACACACTAGTGCGTACACGCACACACACACACACACACACATACAAACAAACACGCAAGTAGAAATGCACCGGAAGCCTGCACAGATACACACTGGCCAAAATGTACATATTAACATTGGTTTCATCCCATTGCTCTATAATGAATTGTGTCTAGAAGGTCATGCCCATTCTGCTTTGCCAAAAGGTCCAATACTGCAGCATGGGAGAAGGCAAGAACTCAAATGGGGTATCACCATCTGGAATGGGCCCATTAACCACGGGTGAATCATGTCTCACTAGCAAAACCTATTAACTGCCCCACCCTTTACAAAGAGCCATACTATTTACTGTAGCTGTGTCCTTGCGAAGATGAACTTGTCCCTTCACCCTCAGTCAGATCTTGCCTGCACTTAGAGCCTATAACCATCTGCCAGGAATGAAAGGTGTATTCTCTTCCATCCGGTGCTTGGCAAAAACCTTCTGTGACACACCTCTCGTAGGAGGGAAAACGCCACAATTATAAAGAGCCTTCCCGCCGTCTTTAATCCTCCGTCTCAGCGAGAGTCTGTCACGAACACTCGAACACTCAAAAATAAAGGGGAAAAATGCAAATGTATTCTCAACACAAAGTTATAATGAACGCAGGAGGAGAAAGCAGCTTTTAGTCAAAGTTAGGGATATGTGACTTCTAACATACTTTTGGTGAACTGTTCATCAAAGTTGCTTTGTGAAATTATACGCCCCAGATATATATTTTTTTCATGAATGCCAGGTGAGATCAATATTGAGTTGATTCTAATGGGCTCCATAGGCAAAGTATGTAAATACATTAAAAACAAACAGGACACTAAAAACAACATTAAATAAACATTACCTATATCCATATGAAATAGTTTAGGTTCAGTGCGATGTGAAACTATTAACAATGAAACACTGAATATATTACGATCACTGTGTGTTACACCTAGACGTCACAAAGGTATCAGCCAAAATGATCCAACTCTGCTTTTTTTTTCTGAAAGGCCGGTATATAAAAAAATCGGTAAAATAGATTTAAGACCTTTAATGTTTATTCCACTGGATGTTTGAAACGCAGGAGTACGAAGGCTGAGAGAGCCGTCCTTTGTATCCCATAAGGTAGGACTTTGCGCCAAAGCAAAGCACTACACTTGAGCATCTCTGGGGGGGTGGGGTGGGGGGGGACCACAGCTGTCTCAATTATTGGACTCGGAAACAAAAGTACTCCGCCACCGGCTTTGACCGCGAGACTAAATATCGGCTTAGCGCCGCATGAAACAACCGTAATGAGCTGTATTTTAAATGAGGCTGAGACAAACTTATATAATCAAGTGCCTCATTCTTATTTTTCCCTCAGTGACGCATCTACTGTCTTTAATGGTTGTATATTTGTGTGCGAGAGAGTACTGTTTGGGGGAAAAGAGTCTGGGTTCATTATGTGATGAGAGACCAGCTCCCGGTATTAAATGTATTCACATTAGTTAGTAACGAACGGAAACACACTCAAAGGTGGAAGGATGTAAACTAAAAGACGGAAGCAGAAAGAGGGAATATTTCCCACGCAGACCCAAAAAAATGTGACCCAGCCCGCATGACCAGCATGACCAGTAGCAAAGTGAATATGACCATATAGGCACATCCAGGCTGGACACACGCAGGCTGAACACACACAGGCTGAACACACGCAGTGGACACATCCAGGCTGGACACACGCAGTGGACACATCCAGGCTGGACACATGCAGTGGACACATCCAGGCTGGACACACGCAGGCTGAACACACGCAGACCGAACACACGCACTGGACACATCCAGGCACATCCTGCAGCTGGTGGAGCCAGCTCCATTCACTTACAGAAGCATCAGTCCATTCGGCGAAAGCACAGTCATATGAAGTAAGATGCCCCTGCCCAGGTCGCCCGATGTGGAACGCGTTGTTTCCGCTCTGGAGCACTCCCGTGACAAACGGTGCCAGGGGAACCTTTTGTCTGTCAAGTCTTAACTCACATCCAACGCAGGAGACCTGGCGAGATTAAAAGGGACCTGCTACGATCACATTGAATTAAAATGACTTTTGTGATATAAAAAAGCAACGGGATATTGCCCACTCCCTCCCCCCCCTAGTTTTTTCATTACAGCCGTGAGTGTGCGTCGCTGGCGGGGACTGAGAATCTAAAGCAATAGTTGGGGTCCAATATCACAACGGGTTACATTTATTATTCACCGATAAAAGAATAAGTTGCTTAATTGTTTTTTTTTATCTTCGGAACAGATAAATATTAAAAGGTCTGCTCAAATGCCTTTTTATCAAATCATCAAACCATTTTAGCCTATTGTTGGTTTTATAAGAAAATATTTCTTTCTGTTAAAGCTACAGTGTACACTACGTCTTATAGTTCATACATTTAATTTAAAGCACACATAGACTACCAGCCACACTTTTAGTAGATTTACACACACACGCACACACACGCACGCACGCACGCACGCACGCACGCACACACACACACACACCCTCACTCACACTAGTGTCTGCTTCTGTAAGTGTTTACCGTTACGGTTAAATTGATAATATATAACAATACTGTTCAGTCGTTAAAACAAATTATCTCCTTTTCGTCATTCACTTACTTCTTGAATAACAAAAAATGAAAACGAAGTGTTTTGTTGTAATTACAATGTGTAATTATTTAATAACGTGAAAAGAAAGTCTGCCGTTCAGAACAGTCATACAATTGGGCTAAGATTGTTTCTTTCTGGTATTATCAGTGCAAATGACGGCATACCCTATTTACTACCAATATTACTGTGTATCCGTCTTTACAAACACTAATGGGTACCAGGAATCCAATATCTTGTTTTTCTGCCTTCACAGACCTAAAAGTGAAATACGAATGATAACCTTCATTCCCTCTGGGCTCTTCAACCACAGCAGCTTGTCTATTGAACGCTGGAAAACCAAAACCTGAAGACAAAAGAAAAAACCCCAACGGTAGTAATTCTGGAACCCGTGGAATTTGAGTGAAGTAGATTCTGGGAACAACTGAGCTTGCCCGGGGCAGGATCAAAGCGCATTCGGTCCGTGGTCACGAGCGGGAGCGTGGCTTTCACCGGGCAAAGCGTATCTTACGAATCCAACCTGAGTGAATGAGGCACTCGTCACGTCTCAAATGACCGCCACCCTTTTTATTACCATCTTCTCAGGAGCCAGTAGGCCCTCCTGACTGATGCAGTCCAATGATGAGAATACGCCAGTGCACACTGAGCTGAAGACAAGCCTGGTGGGATGGAGGCTATGGGCTCTGGCCAATTTGACAATTTACGCTGTGTGGGGAACTCATAATCAGAGTTCATTCTCCACAGCCAATCTGATACAGATTAAAAGGCCACCTCTGGCCTGGAACGGTGGTAGCCAGCTCCGGTTCTAGGCGTGCCACAGATGTGTGATGTGCCACAGATGAAAACAATGTGATGGGCCCTGGGCGTCACCTTTCAATCAGCAGCTGATGTCCACCTAGGACGCCAGGTAAAGGGATTTTCCTTTCCATTCAATTAAACAACCAAAGGGTGAAATTGGAACAACAACCAGGGGATTCTTCGCCACATTGGCCAGAGTTGACCATGACTGACCGGAAAAATAATGCAGATTGCCTAGGAAACTTGTGCGATTAAATACTTTAAAATTCACATGAATACTTACAGAGCGACTAACAAGGCTTATAACTTTACACAGCCGGGTATTTACTGAAGTGACTCAGGATTTGTACCTGGGACAAAAATATGACAACAGTGGTGGGCATAAATTTAGTTAGTCTTCTGGTTACTAGCCTGAACTCTTTACCCAGCATGCCTCGTGATCCAACCATTCAATGTACCAAAACCGTTAATTAAGTCATTGCCTGACTTTTACATTTTTCTTTTTTACCGTTTTCTTTTTAAAACTGAGGGGCCAGGAAAGAACATATACTATTATTATAGGAGCACATACTTTTTTCTAAACGTATTCACTTTTAATTAGCTCATCAGCTCGTTTGGCTGACGGATGCCGCAGTGTTCAGTGAACTCCAGGAGAATTTGCTGGATGGAATGCAGTGTTTCACCTTTTAAGTTCACAACTATTAAGTTTTGATTCATCGTTCATCACAACGTTCCAAAGATGGGTTTAAAAAAAAAAAACTGCACAAATACTAACAGTCATAGCTATTCAAATGCTAAAGAAATCAAATTTACAAAGTCATTTACAAGGGGCTGATAAGAAACTGTTGAATTTCAAGTCGGGGAGGTAACTGCACCATCGCATCTTGTAAAAAAAACCCCAAAAAACACATAATGACCTTCTGCAAGTTACAGCTCAAACTAAAACTCAACGTGTTTTTCCATAGTGTAAATCTATTCGAAATTTTACTACTTTTTCTTCCACTTCAAAGAAAAATTGGAACCAACTGTGTGACATAGAGATTTGTTTAGACATGTTCGATGTTAGAGGAAAAAACGGAACCCACTGGTTAATCGATTGATTTGGGTCCTCGGAACATGAGTTAAACGTTAACGTTTCTCCGCGTTTTCACATATTTCCATGGAAAAACGCCACTCAAAGGTTTGTCCCGTCAGCAGATACTTCTTAAAAGAGCTTAAGGCTTAGCTTATCTATTCAACCAATCATTAGAGCTATAAGTTCAAACACTACCTCTCATTGTGATAAAAACAGCACAGAGGCATTTGGCTTATTCTGAAATGGGGAGGAAGACACTGTCTTGTAGTGCGAGACGGTTGACCTTTTGAGGAGCAGGGATGAGATGTCTCCTGTAAGATGGATTGCAGGCAGGGGTGTCAGGATAGCCGTCCAGGAAGACCATCGACTCCTGGTGACGTTTAATGAATCTGGAGAGCTGGAAAGGATAACGGATGCTGCGATGAGCGCAAACGGGCGATTTCCACCGCAGGCAGCCGTGCTTTCTGCATGCCGTGCTTTCTGCAAATCAATTTCAGGACATTTCTATGGATGCTTTTGAACATATTTATACAGATGCGTTTGAATAGTGATCAGCCAGTTTGCCTCGATTAACCTTGGTAAAAATAAAGAGCGACACAGTTGAAACTAATTATCTTCCACGAGTGACAGCCATCACTAGACATTTCTGGTAATTGACTGCAGTAAGCTAAGCAAACTCAGTTGACCAGCAGGACGGCCACCAATGGAGAGAGGGCAGTAGCGCCTATATTAGTATATTTGAGGGCTTCTGCTCAAGTTGACGTGACCGAACGTATTTCCTTCGACAGTCCCCAAATTACGTTGATGAGGCAACATGATGCATACTCAATTTCGACCGACAGACTTTCAAGTTAGAGGGTACTCCAGAGGGTACTTCAGCAGTTTTCCTTCTGTTGTCTTATTTTTACATTCTCCGTCATAGAAGGGTAGTGTTTGAAGGGGGGTATTACGCCTCCGGGGACCTTTTTGAGGTGAGACCACACAGCAACACCCCTGCAGAGAGACCCGAGCATCAGAGCATGTGGTTAGAACCTGGGGCCACATTTAAACACAGTAAGCAGTAATAACTGGTGTGTCTCCTCTCCTCCCTGCAGACGCAACTGTGCTGACAACATGCAGAGATCGCGTTACAGACACAGGAAAGAGGTCAAGGCATGCAAGTATCAAGGCCCACATGATGTGGCCTGGGGAGACTCAAGAGGAGACATCAAACCAAGTGTAGCCGGCCCATATTAACTACGTTGACTCGAGGCCTTCACGTTCATTTTAACACACTTATTTTATAAATATTTTTAATAAAAATATATTGATATAAAAATATAAATTTAATAAAAAGGTTGACTCCATTGCTAAGTCTGTGTTCCGTAATAATGGCTACCGAGTAATAACTGATTTGAACTAAACCGATATGCTAATGCCAGTTAACAATTACTGGTGCGTGAATCGCCTGCCTTTTTTAAATGTCGAAATGGCAGCCAGGGCTTAATGTGCGAGTCCTACCTGGACGAAACAACCCCATGCTTGTCCCTTGCGTCACGTCAATAATAGTTTTTTTTTTGGCCCTTGATTCAAACTCGTCGGCCAGTCGTTTCTCATTTTGTAGTGGCCCCATTCCCTCGCAGTATAAAAGCAAGAAGACAGCAGCAGCGTTCTTTTGTCGTTACAGTTAGGGAATTAAATGTATGTGATGATGGAACAATATATATATTGGTCAACTCATTTTTTCCTTTATAACAGTGTCAGTTTTCAGTGTCTTAAAATCAAAATGTGTGTTATAAAATTCCCCGAATACTGTATTTTTACACATATATATATGGAAAAATACACAACACAGTATTCGGGGAATTTTTAGAAATTGTTAGAAAATCAGGAAACAAACATTTTAATAGCTAGAGGTTCATTTAAACAAAGTTGGCCTAAATTTAAACTCGAAATAAGGCTTAGCTATAAATAAATAAAAACTACGTCAAGTTAACATGTTTTAAGGCCGTTAATTCTTTTTCAGTATAGGACAAGAAACGTTATCTGTAATGTTGCCAGATGCTTTCATTTGACTGTTGGCTGTCGTGACTAAAACACAGTTCATAGAATTTAATTTACCTATTGAAAACTGCCGTTTGCTTCTTTGATAAATTAAATCAATCAATACATTGTATTTTTATAATGCATATTTTAGAAACAGAATTTGTCTAAATGCGCTGAACCAACAGGAAAACCCAGTGCGAAATGGGAAAAACGGGGAAAAGAGGCAGTGACCTCCGAGGCATTCGAGAGAACTGGAAAATTACACTCACTAGAGAAATGAAATGTCTATTGATTTACAGTAGATATATGGCCAATTGGTAGCCCATGTTTGAGAACAGGAGTCTCAGGACATCATCTGTGCTCGGGGAAAGCTCAATCACTTCTTCAGCCGGTAGCTAAAAATAAATTAATTGCGGAGCGACGTAAGAGGCGAGCAGAAGAAACCAAACGCATTCCCTTTATATTGATGGCTGTAACCAATCCGGGAGAGTTCTTGTAAGTCTAGTTGACAGCGGTCTGGACTCGGACGGAATTAGCGAGTAATTGCCTCCTTATGACGTATTTCCGTCACAGGCACTCACGTTATTTTGGATCTCCACTGAAGCGGTTCAGGTCAAGGGGCTTGGAACAGCAGTGGCCCATCGGGCTGGTGGCTGCGGAAAGTGGTTCCACTGTGGTGCATTCGAGTTGTTGAAGAGGGTTCTTGATCATTTCCTTGTGGGCAAGACCGACAGATAATGTAAAATTTCCATGCAAAAAAAATAAAAAATAAATATCTTGTCTGCCTTCGGGACAGTACATTATTGCAGGATGTTCTGACAATGAGTATCGATGTGTACTGAGTCAGACCCACACTTCATCTACCCAGTGAAACAGGAAAAGTATCTTATTATATTCAAATATATTAATTCAAACTGCCTGTGATATTGACTGAAAAAAGTCCGTAAAGCAATTGCATCGTAAATGAAGTGTGTTGTTTTGTGAAACGTACAGAGAGTAAGGAAAAGCCATCACAAAGCGTTATAAGAGCTCATTTAAGGTTGTCTAATCCTGGAAAAGAGAAGTCTTACTAGCATATTGCCATGGATACGGCAAAATGCTTCACCTCTCATCCATTCAGAATTGAAATCCCCAGGTGACACAGTTGGTTCACCAATTGGAAGCTTCTGGGTTTTTTCCGTTTCGAAGGGGGAAATGACGAGCGTGGCCAATACACACGGCTACCTCTGGGACGCTGAGGGCCAATCGCAGGAAAGGTGCCTGTTACTTGAGCCCTTGCCAAGTTTCCGAACCCATGACCTAATAAAGCTAGGGCCTTTGAACTGGTCAGTGTTCAGCTTCTTCTGCAAAACGTGGCTATTGCCCACGTCTATATCGGCACCGGCGAATGCCACTCAGGAGAGGAGGAGGAAGGTACCTTTTTCACACCCTTTCTGATCCCATGTCTGCATGTTACACGTCATCACAGTACCATTTTGTGAGTCTTTCTCAGTTCTCAGAAACCAGTCAGCTCCAGTCACTGAGTGGCACAAATCCCCCCGCACCCCGTGTTTCAGTCCTCACTGGCCCTGGGACCCTGCGGCGCAGAGTACTTACCCCTCGAGGGTCCATTCTGTCCTGGGCCGTGGGATCCTCCAGTGTTGCCACAACAAATGAGCCGAACAGAAAATCTGAAAGTTTGTTTATATGCTGTGGATGAACACAGCATCAGATGCCTCAGAAACATCTGTCTAAAGTTATTTCAGGTGTTGTGTGTGTGTTGAGTGTGTATGTGTGTATGTGTGTGTGTGTGTGTGTTTTTGTGTGCGTGCTCGGCTGAGAATGATGGTAAGAAGGCGACGGACTATTGTCAATGTTTTTAAGAATCAGCCAAACTCAGTCATTTATAGAGCTATCCTGGGCTGTGCTTTGATGCCATTTGTGTTTAAAAGCCTGAATCACTGCTTACAAAAGACAATTTTCACACATTATCAGTGTAGGTACATTATGCTATCAGGCTGCATTCAGTGACTGAAAGCAGAACCGTTTGACTGCATTAATTTTTTAATGGCTTTTTGTTTTGTTTCAGTATAGTAGCAGTATGACAAAAACAGATGACCTTTTACAAATACGTTTTAATTAATTTTATTGGGTATAATTTGATATAATGTTTATGGCTCACCATTAATTTCTGCTCTCTTCAGTTTATTTTGTTTCATAAATGGGAAATCTTTTAAAATGATTTCAATTCCTAAAAAAAAAAAGTCACTTTGAGACGAAATAATGAGACATTGGGTACTTTACATTCTCAATCAGACAGAAGCCTTCGGGCACGGCTTAAAACACAAATTACTGTATTAAACTATTGAGATATGAGATTCAGTAAAATATTTATTCCATGAATGGCATAGATGCTAATACAGCCGGAATAATACTTTGCCCAGTTTTCAACTTCGAGGATATGTCGTCACATATATCCATAAATGGGTCTAAATGGCCGGGCTTATTGTTCACCTTATCAACAAGTCAGTGTTATATTAAACAATACTGCAAGACAACAAAGGACAATGCCCTAGAATTCAATCATGTTTATTAATATTAATGTTTTTGTTGTACTCTGAGAAGAAGAAGGCAAATAAAAAGTAATATTTTAGCTGTCGAGCCCTTTGATTAAAACAATAAACATTCCTGAACACGATCCAAATGTTTTAGAGGATTTCCGAATTCTATAACCAATAAGCTTCTTTGACAAACTGAAGTGTGCATGCTTGTGTGCATGTGAATGCGTGTGTGTGTGTGTGTGTGTGTGTGTATGTGTGTGTGGGAACCCTTGACCCCAGCTACCTAAAACAGAGACAACTGCTCAGGCATGAAGTCATAGCAATGCATTTCCAATTCTGACAAAATGATGACATCATCGGAGACAGAGCTGCCCAGTAATACACAGTGACAGTACTTTTGCTGGCCTGCATGTATAGTGAGGCTGGCTGCAAAGGTTTTATGATTCATTACCTCAGCATATTAAAACTTTGGTAATGGTCACAGGATGTAGCCACTGAGCCATTGTGACAGATAGTGATTGTGACTGATCAATGATTTTCCTGAAGGACAAATGTAAATGGGGTTGGGGAGACCGTTTAAAGCAAGATTAATGGATATCGTATTAAGTTGAATACTTTGCCATTTAGAAATGGACATGAATGTATGATTTTTCAATGCTTTGAGGGGGACCAAGAGGACAGGAAGTTAAGTTTTTCAAGCCTGTTTGATTTGGCACGAGCACAGGAAGTTCCCCGTCTCCTTGAGTTGCCAGGCAACCTTGCCAAGGAGCATCAATCACTCGCTGCAAAGTTCCATTTGTTAAATTCCCCATACGAGGAAAAAAAATAGGACATCCACGCTCACTGAAACAATCCTGGATGCCAAGTTTCCCCTTCGGCCACATTCGATCTGAGGTCGTTCACCAGGGGCAGGTGAAAAAGCACCAATTTCTTTTCTTCCCTTCATGAGTTTCCTCAGGAGACAAATTGAAATTCAGGGAAGTGGCCCCGGGCAGGAAATGGTATATAATTGACATATGGTTAACAAACACGCCGTGGTTTTGTTTGGCAGAAAAGATTCTGTCTGCAAAACAAAAACCCCCCTGAGTTACTTGTTCTGTTCTGTTATTTTATAGCATGACAATCTTCAGGGGTGCAGTTTGCAGTATGGGTTTCAGAGAATATACTGTATATTAATCATCTTTGGTAGATTATTGAGTCATCGATTGGCATTTACATCTCTCCACCAACCACAACGATGTCATCTGTTTTGTCAGAAATGGTTTTCCATTTCAGGTATGAACCGCCAGAACCTAATTAGCAACAGTGCCAACCCATTGATTTTCCCCGCAGTCCACAAACTGATTTTGGCATTTGTGTGGCTAGCACGCCGCACCTGAAGGTTGTGGGCGTGTCCTGGGCGTTAGTGCTGTCATGTTAGCGACAGAATAAAAAGACAACAGTTTAATGCTCAGGGAACAATGTATGTCATTGCATGTCATTCTTTTCTGTTTGGATAAATTAATTTGTCTACAGTTCCTCCGGGCAATTGCCCTGAAGGCTGGGCCAAGTAGTCAGCTACTCTGGGGACGGGTGGTTCTGTCTTCTGTTCAGGCCACAGAAGTTACAGTTATCTCCCAGTTTTAACTAAGTAATAACCAATGGATTGAAATCCTCAGTCACATGGAGTTCATGGGGCTGTTTACAAAACTATGTACAGAACGTGTTCACACACCGACCTGTTGTACTGGTTTTCCTCCACGCCGGTCATGCTGACTCGCCCACTTGGAAGGAACACAGGAAATAGACCACTGACGACTATGGTGCTTTATACAACGGAGAAAGTGTAGAATTTTAAGAAAGAATTTTACATTTACAATTTAGAACAATATGACGATGGTTTTTTTAATGCAGAGGATTTGATGCAGTCAAATCTTGTTTATTACATTTTTTGGCTGGAAACTGCTCTAGAGATCTAAATGGTTCAGCAGCTATTTAAATGAATGGCCTGGCAGCTCTGGTTGGCTAGCCCGCGAAGCTGTCTGTGACTGTTATTATACCATCAGCTATCACATAATGCTACTCTTTAAACAGTGGCTTTGCTGGCTCAGTCCATTGAAGGCCGCTTTGTACCGTGTGCCTTTTTAAATGCACTCTGTGGAGCTGTCTATTGTACTTGTTCCAGGGCCATGAGGGCTGTTATCCCGCTTGATGCCAGACGTTTCAGCCTGAAAAATGGTGAACCGGGCAACGGAAGAACAACAGTGAGGACAGACCAAAAAAAAGAGGCATTTTTACATTTTTATTTCAAAAAACAGAAAGCACAGTCTAGACTGCCGGTTTGCCTGAAATCTCAGCACGAAACTCTGCCAATCGGCAGGAACTTATTTACAAAATATTACTAACTCACAGGGGCAGTGAATAATTAGAATTTTGGCCCACCTTAGAAGGCAATACTTCCAAATTGCTCCATATATATATATTTTCCCCCCATGCATTTGGTGTATAATTATACAATATAAAATTAAGGCTGTTGTCAACAATATAATGACAAAGTGTGCTCTCTCGAGGAAACCACAACCTGCCGGTTCAAGGGGTTTTCCCGCCTCACACTCCCACTCCGATCATATTCGCTCTTTCAGTAACAGCTTCACATCAGCCAGCTTTTAATCATCTGGCTGTCAAATCATATTCTATTCGCTGGGATTTATAATTACTGACTTGTCAGAAATAATCAGCGCATTCTGCTGGAAGCCAACACGCGTCTTTCGCGAAAAGCATCATTAGCTGCACGGAAACAATCCCCATAAATGGCCTTTCGTTGGTTGTGAGTATGGTGATTTAGGGCAGAATGTGGCAAACCTGTATTACGTTTATGCATATTTGTTTTAACAGCCAAATGATCATTTGTAATATGTAATTTTGTTTATTTTTATGTTATTTTAAAAACACGCAAATACAGCTTGGAACTGTTTTTGCTTTTTAGGCAATTGCTCAAATGAACGATGCTAAACAGCATCATCGAGTTTCACCTCGGCCATGAAATCACTCAGTTTATTCCCTTTTGCCAAGGTGAAGTCTTCAGGAACAACTGTAGATTTAAAGCTACAGAGTCTAATTTATTCACTGTGATGGAAAAGTCTTACTTATTTTTCTCTAATGCTAACAGTATTCTTTCTCAGCATTGCACACAACATCAATTGTCTAGTTTTATACCTTACTCCTAAAGCTTGTGGATGTCAGTGGACCCGGACCTGAGGGGACCACTTACCTCCTTACTCTCGTAAAATCTCTACAGTCATTTACAGGACCGCTGTAGTGTTGGAGTTGTGCCGGTGCATTGCTGAAGTCTCCATGTTTTAGATGAATCTTCCTCACGCCAGGATGTCTACTAGATTTTTCTTTTAATCTAATCTCTGCGTTGTCGTCATTAATACAGATAATCACGGCGTGTAATTGCCCTCAGGTTTAACTCTCCTCACAACGTCCACGCTCCCCACAAGCTCTTGACCATTCACCCCTTTCTGATGCACCCATGCCCTCCGTTGCGTTTCGTTCGCTGCTGAATCTTTCCGAGTCAGGCCTTGAAACAGAGCACACAGACTGGCGTGTAGCAAAGGCTAGATGTTAGAAGGTATTTTTAGACCTCATGGTTCAGACGTAGTCACACTAACCAATGTCAGGTGCTTTTGTACATCTGCATTGGGGACCCATTTCTCCCATTTACTTTGCTACGATTCTGAGACTCTTGAATGTGTTATTGTTATCTTTTGGCCTTCTTTGTCATATTAATTCATTGTAAGTTGCTATGGACCACCTACTGAATGAAAAATATTGTGAATTGTAAATAAATAAATAGATACATAAATAACACCTGAACACATGTGTTTTCATGAACATATAAATTAGATTAGATTTAGAAAATAGAAAGTGTCATGGGAATTCTTAAAAGCAGAATTCCTACAGTGGTGGGACACAGGTACAGTAAGTACTCAGACACAATATCTGTTCGACACAGATTTAATGCTTAAGCAAGAGTGGGGGGGGGGGGGGGGGGGGGGGGGGGGGGGGGGGGGGGGGGGGGGGGGGGGGGGGGGGGGGGGGGGGGGGG
>JAOYSI010072331.1:0-21675 GCA_025775065.1 Hiodon alosoides
GAATGATTCTTATATGCCACATGTTGTCTGCTATGTTGCTGTGCATAGTAGAGCATATTCTTTTTTTTTTGTTCTACGTAATAATGAAAACTTGGCGAACCCTTCTGTAATATGAGGCATGAGCTGCTGTTGAACGGCCTGATTTTCTTACCAGAACCTCAGATGCAGGGCTGGGTCATCATTGGCTTGCCCATTGTTCACGCCCCCCATCCACCGTTCTATCTCTGGGAAATAACCAGCCTGCAAAGCCTGTTTACGCAGACCACAACCTGGCCAGTTCTCTTCCTTTTCATGCAGAATTACTCTGAATCCCCTATACATGGAGACGTAACCAGTTATCGGAAAATAATGCAACAAAAAGGATATAATTACACCACAGTTGAGGGATTTACTCCACTGTTGCACTGAACATTTATGGCTGTTTTATTTCATTTCAGTGCACTTAATTAAGGAAGGCAATAAATAATTTAACAAGCATCTACATTAGCTTATCTGAAAGTTAAACAACAGTATTAGCATCTGCTGGAAAACATTTAGCAGGACTATGGAAATGGGGTCTAAGTCGTATTTTATGCCCTAGAACCGTATGTGGTATTTGGGTTTTCTGCGAGATTTTAATTAGCCCTCAGGTTAACTTAGTTTAAGATCCCTGTCTTAGAACATTTTAACTTTCATTTGGTTTTATCTTCAAGATAGTATTTTGATTCTAGTACATAGATGAATGTATTACTACTGTAAGAGTCCTTTTTTTCTATCATTTTGTTAATTAAATGTATAAATATCTGAAGACCACCATTCAGAGTTGTTAGAATGTTGATATTACATTGCTATTTAAGCACAGACAGTGTCTTTCAGTAAAAATAAAGGTTGGTCGCTTGAAAATCTTTTCGTTTCAACTGTTAATAAAATTGATAAAATAAAAACAAAAAAGAATATGCGCTGGTGAATTATTTTCGGTGCTGAAAACATGTTCGTAAATATGTTATTTGATTTTTTTCAAGCAATTAAATTGAGAACCGAAGTGATTTAAAATGATGATACTAATACAGCTCTAATTCTTTCCATGGACACTAGAGGTCCCTGTTTTGCCAAGATCGACAAAAATAGGAGCGCATTAACGTGCTACGGGTTGTGAGCTGACTGCACTGCAGGGAAGACACTTAGCTCACATTGCGCAAACCAGTTTTCATGATCAATAGAGATAATGGAAGATTTAATTATCAAGTATAGTATAATCCTTGCCTACAAATAAGGTGACGTTGCTATGTGACAAAACCAAAACATCTCTATTTTAAAGGTAGAAAATAATGTATTACTAATAATTCCAAATGTGTTGGTGAGAATTTAGTTCAATATATATATACTGAATGTATTATTCCAAGGTCAGACATGCCCGAATACATAAGAACCTTTGAAACATGTTTTATACAGGGGATGAACATTATCTAAACCTCTTAACTACGGGGAGATTAGGCATGATGTGGTATTCAAGTGCTACATATTATGTACATTCAATGCTGTTAGGTGTTAGGTGTACTCAAAACATCTTACTAACCAAAGGTATAGCATTATAACTTATGATTATTAATAAATAATCCATATTGAAGAAATTCCGTTGAAAGTCTTGCTAGGAACAGCAAACATACTAAGAAGAGTTGAACTTGGGTCAAAGGGTTAACATCTGTCTAAAATAGAATAATTTTATTCTTTTTTTATTTAGTGTGAGGATGGCTCTTTTCTGTTTCATCATGACAAGGCCTACAGGCAGAAAGGGAGGTCCATACAGAAATAATTGTTTGAGAAAAGTGGAGGCTGTCATAGCAGCAAATGGGGGACTATCTAAAAACAGAATCAAACACTAAAATAGAGCAATGAAATATCTTTTTAAATCACACAATCATTTTGTATCATTTTTGGGCTGCGGAGAAAGGAGACTGAATCTTGCCTGGCAACTGAAAATAGCTTCTTCTGTCCCTGAGGGGCAGGTGGAGGGAGAACAGACCTTCACCATCAAGGACGTTTTCATGGCAATTTCCATCTCAACGTAGAAGGTTATTTAAACAGATAGATGTTGTTTCTGTCTCAAAGGACTGTGGGTAGTACAAACTATGCAAACATGTTTTAAGAAAATATGATATAAATTATTATTTATTAAAATGTGTTTGTAGTAGCACGACTTACAACATCACTTTCAAAGTGACACAAAGGGTTCCTCAGATTTATGCACCGCTAGATCTGCCCCGGTCAACTGTAAGTGCTGTCGAGAAAAGGAAACGTCTTGGAGCAACAACAGCTCAGCCCTGTAGTGGTAATCCTCACAGAAGCCACGTGCTGAAACGCGTAGCATATCAAAATCGCCTGTCCTCGGTTACAATACTCTTACAGAGCTTCAAACCGGCCTCCGGCAACAACGTCAGCACAAGGACTGTTGCTTGGGGACCTTCATGAAAAGAGTTACCGTGGCAGCCGCACACAAGCCTAGGATCGCCATGCGCAATGGCGAGCGTTGGCTAGGGTGACGTAAAGCTCACTGACATTGGACTCTTGAGCAGTGGAAATGGGTTCTCTGGAGTGATGGATCATGCTGCACCATCTGGCATCCCGAACAAATCTGGGTTTGGCGGATGCCAGGAGGAATAATGGTCTGTGGCTGTTCGAGACAGCAGCATACAGATACATTCTAGATGATTCTGTGCTACAGTTTGAGGATGGCCCTTTCCTGTTTCATCATGACAAGGCCTACAGGCACAAAGGGAGGTCCATACAGAAATAATTGTTTGAGAAAAGCGGAGGCTGTTATAGCAGCAAAGGGAGGACCAACTCCTTATTACTGCCCATGATTTTGGAATGAGATGTTCGACGACCAGATGTCCACATACTTGTGGCCATGTACTAAATAATAATAAGTGTTTAACCATAAAAATTAAATTTTCTTAATCTCACAGGTTTAAGTGGATTAAATTATAATATTTCTGTTTATCATTGTGAGTTTATAGTGAACAGCCCCATATGTATAACTGTACTTAATATCCCCTTATTGCTTAATATTGATATCAAACTTGGTAAAGGTCAAATTTATGCGCTAAAATGTTACACATTGATATATTTAACACATGTATCACTAATCCAGGAGAATATCTCATTTAAAAAGTACTGTATCCATGTGCCCTTCATTGGATGTGATCTATGTGTGGTCTGAAAATGCCCAGGGGGGCTGAGCCTCTCTCTCAAGGCTGGGGGGAGGGAAGGGTGGGTGTCTCTTTGGAGGTCCCCCAGCCACCGCTGTCTCTGGAGCAGTCTCTCGGACACCATGGCATGCTGCACACGGAACTGTTCTCTTCTCCCGTTCCTCTCGTCCAGCTTCTCCCTCGTCCGCCGGAGCTTTTTGCAGACGCAATTGCGCCCTCTGGTGGAGGCAGGCGGCAGTGGCTGTTCCCAATCGCCTGGCCTGCTCCTTGCCCGTCACATCAGCTCAGAGAACTGCAGGTAGGATATTCCGTTCATCTGTTACAGCTCAATCATTGCCTAGGTGGATGAGGCCAGGGTGGATGCCCATAGACCCTCTCATGGCACTTGAGAATAAGGCTCAGTAATAAATCAACAGCGGTGTGCAGGCGATCAGAATTGTTGAGTTGAGTAATTTACACGAATTGCTCCTTAAAAAACAAAACCTTAATCAAAATGCAGAGCATGTAGGATACGTTATAATTATTGCCAGTGGCACAGGGGATAAGGCAAAGGCACAGGGGATATGGGGGATTCCCAAAGTCTAAAAAGCTGTGAGCTTGAGATACATCTTTGACTTAGAAGAAAAAAAACAACATAGTTTTGAGCCATATACAATTATGTACCATTAACTTGGATAGTTTTCCTTTGGTTCTCACCCACCAGCCCGGGGGAGAAGGTTATAGTAAATTTTGTCAACCAAGATGGAGTCAAAACCACCGTCTCAGTCGCAGAAGGTGAATCGTTGTTGGACGTCGTCATAAACAAGAACTTGGACATAAGTGGGTTTGGTAAGTAAATACGATAGTAAAATGAAATCTTAATCAAAAATCAAACAGCGTGTTCTCTCAGTTGGTAACAGTTTTCTCCTCCATTTAAATGAGTATCATTTCGTCACACCTTGTTTTCACCAGGGGCTTGCGAGGGGACGCTAGCATGCTCAACCTGTCACCTCATTTTTGAGGAAAACATTTATAAGAAACTGGAACCGGCGCTTGATGAAGAGATTGATATGCTTGATTTGTCTTATGGGTTAACTAAAACGTGAGTATACGTTGCCTCGTTGGCCTCTGTGTCGACGTCTCTTCTGTTCTCTCCCATTTTGTGATAGGGCGTTACAAACATGCCACTACCCATTTTATTAACGGGGGTCTTGTATCTCACACACACATTTCTTGTTCCAAACACCTGCAAATTGACATTATGAAACAAATACTACGAAAAGCACATGCTGGCTACCACCTGCTAAAAGCTATAGAAGAAAAAGCTGAGTAAAGAAACTACTATGTGATCGGAGAAAAATGTCCATGCTGTGTAGACAATTTGGTGAACATCGTGGGTGAATTCATTCTTATGCAAGAGGAATTCTTGTCGCAAGGTCTCGTCTGGGCTGTCAGGTCTGCGTGCAGAAATGGATGGAGGGCATGACTGTGCGTGTGCCACAAGATGTCAAGGACATGAGGGACACCAAAGTCAACGCAAAGCCAATGACTAGTTAAAAAAAAAAAAAAAACACGTTTTGTTTCCCACCTTGTAAAAGTGATGCACAACAAACTTCCATAAGGTACTAACTTAAAATTTTGAATCCATGTAAACATAGTAAATTGTTGTGGATCTTTTCCCTTTGCTTTGGTATTGACTTGCTTTGCTTATGAAACAAGAAAGCTAATAAACCCGGCCTACGCCTTCTCTGCAACCAGTGGCAAAGTGTGCCTTTGTTTACTCTGTATTTGGTGTGCTCTCATTGTTTCCTGTAATTTCAACACAATGGCCAGATACCACAATTCGTAATATCCATTTCTCTTTCCTATAAATTTTAAAATAAATTTACACTTTTATAAGTAGAAAATGAAAAAACCACGTCAAAAATGAAACCACATCAGTTCTTTAGATTTCTTATTTGTATTCAACGCAGGCCATTTACCAAACTTAATAATAAAACAGATCACATTTGTTGTCTGGTTTTTTCTTCCCAATATAAAATCCAATATGCAATCTGCTTTGTGACAAATTTTATTGGTAAAAATGACCAATGACTAAATATTTATGGACGCCTATAAGTCTGATGACTTCATATTACTTCCAATAGCATAACCCTAATCCACCACTAAAATACTTACTTCCTCACTCCCATCTTGTGTTGTCTGCCCATTGAACATGCGCCGTATTGTCTCGCGTTGTGAACTACGAGACAAGAACGCGGGAGCCAAAGGCAGTCCTCTCCAAGTAGAGCACTGGGTTACATTGGGTTACATTAGGACGACCACACAATATGTGGTTTAACCAACACGAGAGGAAAACTGGAATTCCCCCTGGCTGGCACAACTCCTCCATATAGCACTTTAGAGAAGCAATAATTATGCTTCTGTCCCAGATCTGAGTTATATAAAAATGAATCAAAGATGTGTGCCTACACGGCCAATTGATTCCATGGCCATAACAAATACAGTCTAAATGATTACATTATCTCAAACAGTAGCAGATTGGCCATCTGGAGCATTGGGAGAATTCCCAGTGGGCCAGTTGATGGGTGGACTGGTTGCTGGGCAATGGCCCAATATAAAAATGTCCTGTGTCAATGTCCTGTGTGCTTAAACATGTTGGCTACTCCTTTGCTCCTCAAGGAATAAAATAGGCCAGTTCCAGGCTACTTAACAAAGTGTGTTTGTGGTTGAAAAAGAATCACAAAATCACAACGTCTAAATTATCCACATTTATATCATTTATCACCGTCATCACTCCAATATTAGCCCATAAACCAAACTAAATGCCACACAGTTGGAGTATTACGAATCCATATTTACTGGTTTACACTCAAAAAGGTTCGAGCACTGAACTAAATGCTGACTGTTTGGAGGATATGCAATTTGTTCAGATGAACGCTGGGAAATGTATTTCCCCTACCTGGATTATGTTGTTTTGATGAATCGAGTGGGTTGAACTGTTCTCATTGTTCTCATTAATCCTCCCATAGAGGGCATGAGGGGGCAAGTGAATGTTTTGCTGAAACTGAGTTAAATTTAGGTGCAGAGAATAAGTTTAACACTCAGCCAAACATATCCTGGGGGTGGTTGCAATTTTTTTCAAACGTAAATCCGACTTAAGCAAGCTTAAAACCCGTGTTAAAAGGTTCAAATTGTTCTCAGCAATTGTTCCACTGTGTATGATTGTATGCCAACCAAGCTCATATTCAGTTAACTGATTCAGTTTTCTGTTAACTGAACTAGGGAAACAGTTTGCCGACCTGCAAAATCATTGGAATGAAAGCCTGTTGGATAGGTGTTTTCTACTTTAACGCAAGAGTAATTAGCTCTGCAACTTTGCGACAGGGCCTACACTAAGTTAATTAACTTGAGCAAGCACACAAGGAATTTGGGGAATTGAAGTGCCATCGTCTGGTACATCACTCACTCTGAACTCCAGGGTGCCATCGTTACATCAAGCCAACCAATCAAAAACGGCCGCTTAGGTGCAGATAATTACCCCGGAACGTCAAACTTGACATTCTGTCAAACATAATCTGTAGAGATGCAGATCCAAACAAATCCCAGTGGGCTAAGTCTGTTCCCAGGACCAGAAACCACGAATCTCTGGGACAGGAATGTGTGGTACACCCAAGTGCCACTTGGTGGCAATATATGGCAATTTAAAAATTAAAAATGAAAAACTTTAAATGCACCAGACGAATTTAAAATCAGAGAAACTTCAGTGTTGGTAAATAATGATGTAGCACTGACCCTTAATAGGTGATAGAGGAAGGAAATAGAGAATAGAAATAGAGAATATGCTTAATTAGAGGCCTTCTTTTAAATGTGATATCTGAAAACAAACATCGTGCATTTTTGTTCATATTTGAAAATAAGAGTGGGGTCTGCAAGGGACAGTTGAGTTTATATGAATTTGGCCAACATGTCAAAGATGACCTATGATCTGATTTTTTCGGTTTTCTGCTGTTCCTGCAATATCTCAAGAACAAGCTGAAAGATTTTGTTGTAATGTTGTACCAGGATGCACAGGATAACAATTCTGGTTATGTTTACTGTAATAGAAAATATATTTGTTAAAACTGAAATCATTTAAAGAAAAAACTGCTGGATGCTGGGTCTAAGCCGCTGGGTCGTGACTGTCACCTGTTTGTTTTGAATAAAAGTGTTGCGTGTATGTAAAAGAAGAGCACTTTGATTTTCAAGGTGAACAGGTTTTATTGTTGAATGAAACAAAGTACAAGGTCATGCGATGAGGTGTGAAACAGAACAAAGTGCAAAAGATGCAACAGTTCCTTTATAGGCTTAACTTTCAGTTTAGGGACGGTGCTTAGCGCTCATGATTCAAAACACATTCATTACCATGAGACACCATTAGATTACTTTAATGAAAACAAATTAAAGAAATACCTCAACAACCAGCATCTTTACTGGAATTTAATAGTTTTTGGTCCTCATAAATGTACATAAAATGGAGGAATTTTTTTTTAAATATGACGAATAAAAGTAAATAATCCCATCTTTGGTACCAGGGATCACATTAATCAACACTTTATTTTATGTATTTTCCCATTAATTTCCTTCATTTTGACATGCTATATTGTACACATCCCTTAAGGCACATGCCGTTCTGTAGAAAAGGTGTGATTTTATGTCAGGAGACAGTATATTCCCAGCACACCCTCGTTCAATCTTCACTTTCTGAATCATTCCTTGCTTTCTCACACCTGCTTGAATCTTCAAATGTACAAGTAATACATTTCCATTTTGTTTTCAACTGCATGTATACACTCAGAGGCCAGCTTCTTAGGTACAGCTGGGTAGGACTTCCCTTTGCCTCCAGAACAATATTAATTCTCTGGGGCATAGATTCAACAAGGTGTTGGAAAAGTTCCATTTGGTTGGGAACCCAACTGGGAACACGCAGTTGCTGCAGACTGGACAGCGGTACATTCATGCTGCAAACAGCCTCTACTGGGTTGAGGTCTGGAAACTGCATAGGTTACTCAAGTAAACTCACTGTCATGTCCCTAGACAAACTGTGTTTTGTAACATGGTGCGTTATCCTGCTGGAAGTATCCATGTGACAAAGGGTAGACTGCAGCCATGAAGGGATGTACCTGGTCTTCAACAATTCTCAGACACACTGTGGCTGTGCAGCCTGCACCACCAGCTTGTGCAGTCTGACACCATGACGTGGACCTGGACGATTCAAGTCCCTCCCATTCAGCCTCTATCAGCAGCAAGCTATTATTTGCCCAGAGGACTGCTGGAGACTGAATGTTTTTTATTTTTTATTTTACCAACCATTCACGTTTCATGTAAGTGAAAAGCCCAGGAGTCTGTTCCTGAGGTACTGGAACCGGCTCGCTTGGCAATCGCCATAATACCACGCTTAGGTCACTTGGGTCACACGTTCAACTGAAGAGTATCTGAATGCCTCAACGACTCACTATCTGCACTAAATAGCTTTCTGTAGGAGCGATACATTTTTGTGAACAGGATGGTCTATTTTATCATTTGGCCGCTGAGTGTGTAGTTATTCATGGCTGTAAAATACTGCAGAGAATGTAAGGCAATTTCAACAGCTATTAAAAACAATTTCCAATTCAATTTGAAAGAAAAGTGTTTTTACAGCATCTAGGTTCCATTCAGCAGAACATCATTATTTCCAGCTGGGACTACGGTGTATGTCAAACATTTCAAACTGTGTCTTACTCAAAATTCCTCATGGCCTTTAAGCAGCAATTTCAGACTGCTATATGAAAACACAAAACCGAAAAACGTTTTGACTGTTATTTTGTGCATTGAATAATAACAACAAATGACCATGGATTCAAGACACAGTCTCTTAAAACTTTGGATTTTACCAGGATCTCTCTGGGTCTGAAATAAAGATTTGCACCGGCAGCCCTGCCACTTGTACTGCAGAGCTTGGAGTCTGACATTAAGGTATGAAAATGTACGAGGCCAGTTAAATGCTTTACTAGTGACGTCTCTGGTGAAAGCATCTGTCAGCGCTCTCTTGATCCTAAAGTAAAGCAGTGCACATTTTGGCAAAGCAAGCTTTTAAGAAAATTGATCAATTTTGTTTTTTTTCTTATTGTTCACTATAAGAACTATAAGCACAGAATAACATTCTAGAAATAACAACAGACGAGAAAAGGTCTGCGCTCTTATAACATTAAATTACGATTATCTATTATAAAGATACAACTGAAATGGTCCAACCAAGGTGCCATGAAATACATTCCAGCCCAATGCAGTGCATGTTTTCAGCTTTCATATTTGCTTTACAAAATAATGTTACACAAAACACACCTTCGTATCAGATACACTGTACAATTGATACGGACCTCGCTCAATATGTAATCAACTAATTCATCTTTCGAGGGCAGGAAGAACGCGCCTTTGTCAGTGAATACCGTGGCTCTCATATGAAAGAGCCTTCCCCGCTTGGCAGCTTTGCAACATTTTCTTTAGGCGTTCCTGTTGCTGCCCTCTTACTCTGCCATTCCAATTTACTTCTCTGCAGCTCCTTGTCAGCAGCCTTCGCATCTGATTGGTAGTTCCGGTTGTCGCTGTGGCTGAAGTACTCCTTGACGGTGCTTCTGACGGCGGCCGGGAGTCTTATTCTAATTGTGTGCCTTATGGTGTTGCTCGCCTTAGTGTGGGCCTTGGACACTGCTGTCGCCGGAGAACTGTTCCCCACCGCGTGGTCTGCCGTTTTCCCCGGCTTGCTTTGCTCCTTGGCCTTTGCAGGCGGCCGCATCACGACGGACTGCAAAACCAACGGTGTGTTTTGGCCGTAGAACACAGTCTGGGGGATGTGGACCTGAACGTCAGCGCTTGCCGGCTCCGCGCTGCCCGCATTGGGCAGGCTGGCGACAACGCTGTTTTCCTCTGTGGCCAGGGCCGCCGTCCTTTTCCCGGCCACATTGTTGGGAGCCACGTAGAAGGTGATTTTGGTTCGCTTTATTTTGTCCGAGGTTTGTTTCGGCCTTGTCAGCTGTATCTGCTTGAAGGAAGTGCTCTGACCCTGCATCCTTGGGCCCTTCTCAGAATTGTCAGACGTATCTTCCAGACCATTAGACTGGCATACCTCCCGCTGTCTTACTTCAGGGAGACTGGGTTCCATCCTGGGTTCGCTGATGCCCGAGCTGCGCTCTCGCTCATCAATCATGTCGGTTTGCAGAGCTTCGCTGGCGCCGGGTGGATCCTCCTTCTCGCCCTGCTTGTCAACGACTGCCTGACTTTCGACGGCGCAGACGTGGTCATCTTCATTCTCCTCGTCGTATTCGTTGTACCACTCCGAGCTGCCCTGCTCTCGCAGCACGGAGCCAGGTAACGCTGAGCTCCAGTCCTTGGGGAATCGGGCGGGGGTGTCAGGGGAACGAGAGCGGAGCCGGGCAGACGTCCCGAAGGCGAATGCCAGGGAGGGGCCATCGCTGGGACTGAAGACTGAGTCGGAGCAGTAGGAGAAAGTGCTGTCCAGGGAGCTCAGCGAGGAGGCGGACGGCGAGGTTGCCGTGGACGACAGGCTGGAGTAGCTGGACCTTCCCGACTGGGTGAGCTTGTATGGGTGTTGGTGCTTGAGCCGGGAGGGGACCTGGGGTGACCTCCAGAAGGTGGACCGGTGCCGGCCACCTCCGACCAAGGGACTGGCATCCCCCTCGTCCCTGGGCTCCCCACTTCCCTCGGGCCGCGGCCTCCGCGTGGGCTGTGGACGCCCGACGTTGCTGTGTATCATAGCGGCATCGCAGCTGGACTGCCGAGCGATTGGGTTGTGTGGCTGGCAGAGGGGGGGCTGGGAGCCCAGGCACACGCTGGGCTCCGAGGAGCACCGGCCCCGGGACGCCCGGACCCCCCGCTCCTCCGCCAGGGACAGAACAGACCCGTCGGAACGACAGGATACGCCGTCTAGGTTCCAGTGGCTGACGCCCCCATCCTCGGTCAGGTGCAGCCATTTGAAAGGATCCAGTGCCTTGATGGGGCTCCAGGGCTCCTCCCCTTCCTTTAAAACAAAGTCATTCAGCGGGAAGAAACCGGGGTCTCTCTCAGGAGCGTGGAGCCCGAACAGCCTCTCCTGTTCCGAATCAAACTCATCCGACGAGTAAATAGACTGCTGGTACAAATCATCTAGGAAAGGAAAGATAGAATGAGACCCCAGCATGCAGAATCTAACCCTGGACCAGAGACTGCACTGTACGTGTAATGCGGATAACCCAGAACACACCAATGGCATCCTCAAGTGCCCCCTGCCTGCTGTTTAGGTCAGTGAACAGAGAGTCGATGTCATCGCCGAATACGGATGGGGCCTGCTCAATCAAGAGCTGGATTAGACTGGCGACCTATAGGACGAGATCGAGGCAACTGTCAGTGAAACCACGACGACCATCAGATGAGCAAAAGCAACAATATAACAGACTTTACTATGTAGAGTGAATAGCCCTGACTTAAATGTGACCGTATATCTAGACCGAAAAAAAAGGTTGATCTTTTCTATTGAGTAGGCATTCAATTTAAATGAATTAGTGCGCGCATAAGCAGAACAGACTGCAGTATTAAACGGTGATCAAAGTTCAGATATCATAAATTGGAATGCGTTTCTGAATATTGTGCCGACTACATCCCCGCCAAACTTTACAAACTGCTGACAGCCCAGTTTCCCAGCATTCCTGTTCTCTATTGGGACTGTTCCCTTTCTCAGAATTTTACTATATGCTTGTCCCACGTTACAGCTATGGTGGGAAAACCTCACTACTTCCTAAACCGTTTGTATTTTTTTTTTTTCGACCTCTTGTAAAAATCTGAAAGATTTTGATCTCTGAAAGCGAAGCCAGGCACCTTTCCAGTTGACTTGCTCTCCTCCTCGGGTCCAGCCGGTGTGGGAAGCCACAGCATGTTGGGAGCAATGCAGAGGGCCAGGTTGTAGGCAGTCATGTGGTTCTCCTCTGAACTCTCCTGGATGTGGTACAGGAGGCTGAAGAGGTGTCGCAGCAGAGTCAGGTTGGCCCCGGGGAGCTGGTCCAGGAGCCTGCTGGTTTGAAACGGCAAGAATCAAACGGTGCCACGGGGGGCCCAGCCACAATGGGTAATCTTACTGACTTACTGAGCCAGTTGGAGACACAAAACAAGACAATTAAGGATTTCATATTTCATTTGAACAACAATCTACAAAGTCAGAATGTGAAAAGAGAAAAAGATGAGTCTAGGGTGTTTTTGCTTGAGTCAAATTTAATTATAGTTTTATCACAAGGACGCCAGATGCAAAAGCACAATCAGGGATTCCACAATGGGGGGTGGAAATCTGAAAAAAAATTCCAAATCAAGAAAATCTCAGCTTTATTTTAAAAAATGATGAATGCATTTATTTAAGTAGTGTCAACATAACATGTATGGTAATCTAAAAGACATGATAAACAGGTTTTAACGTGTTAATACTCATGGACAGAGGAAAAAAAAGAAGCCCCCTCAACAACCCTCCATCACCTTTTTATTGTCTCAATCTTTTCGTCATGGTCATCAATCTCCATGACTTCCATCCACTTCTCGTAGAGATCTGTGGAGAGGACGCTGCCAGGCAGGTTGCGCAGAAAGTCCTACTCGGACAAGAAAAAAACAAACTATAAGAATAATGATATCACTGTATCAAAAAACCTATGCACTCCAACAGGGTATTCATCCATAAGACAGGGATAAACGGAGCATGCATCTTCTATTTGTCTGCAGTGCACAGAAGGATTAGCACTAAGCACTCCAACAGGCTATTTATGCATGAGACAGGGGGGTTACAGTCCATTTGTCTACTGTTCGTCAGTGCACAGAAATATTAGCCAGAACGCAGCAACATTTACAATCATTATAAAACCAGATGGCAGAGCCTCTCGAAATGCTTCCTTAGCCAAATCGAAAATAACAGTTAGTTACCTCCAACGCATTCCTTCTGAAAGGGAACAGCTGGTGAGTTATGTAGTCACACCTATATGTTGATGAAGCCAACCCTTTTAACAGCGGTGTTTTCACTGGCTCCACCAACATCACCTTGGCCACGCCACAACTTGCTAGCACAACTTTTACTTGCTTGTAAAGCACGGTGATCACCAAAAGTCCCCTATGTCAACCTGCGTTTGTTGACATAAGCATTCCATAAATGCCCATACTGTGTATTAGGTCACAACACGTTATATATGGCTTATGGTTGAGTTGTTATGTAAGGACTATATTGTTAAAACTATTTAAAAGTTTATACAGACACATTAAGGAATATATAGACAGAGACATTTTGGTAATGATTTCAGGGGAAGACAGGAAAGAGGCATATGTTCCTTTACCAGGGGAAGAGGTTGAAAATGAGGCTGTGTAAAGTCAGAGAGGAGTGTGAGCAGATATAAGGCAGGTATAAACTTGTCACTTGAGGATGACTTTTGTGCAAATATCTCTGTGCAAACAAGCATTACACCCCCTTTACCCCAGTTACACAACAGATATCCCTGCTCCTACTCCCGGACCCACTAGCACCTACAAGCCCAGTGTTCTCAGTGAGATGTCTGAGCTGATGACCACAATCAATAACATCTAGTCAGAACAATCAAGGGGAATCAACATGCATCAGTTTCTGAGCAATTGTCATTCAACATAAGGCAATGGGGGTACTGGGTTTGCCAAGAGTGTGAATGTACTGGTCTTCAAATACAAATGGGATTTTTCTAATGTTGCTCCCCCGGCAGACACTGATGTGTTCTACTAGACCAATCTGCCTCCATAAAGAAACACTGTCTAGAGCTGCCATTGTTCTGCCTTAAAGAGGGAAGCTTTCTGCTCTTCAGGGTGTTAAAGGGAAGCAAGAACCATAGGGAATCAAGGTGGATTTCCACCAAGGCAAAAGTGGCAGTGTTTATGACTTCCTCATTTGTGAAGGTGCCACAACTCTTTGAGCAGTGCAAGATGGTTTTAGGACATAGAGCAGCTGAGCTCACCGACCTCACCAGAGAATCCAGACTCCTAATCACAAGCGTTTTTTTGGAAACTTCTTCGCCACCTCCAATGTCTTTGAAATGCTGACTTTGATATGGGAATCCATGCAGCTGGTACAGCTAAGGCCTGCTGCTTTGCGAAGCCCCCACTGAAGACTGACAAGGAAATGTCAAAGAAAGGGCGGTGGGACCGTGATGAAGTGAGGAGTAGAAATGGAAAGGTGGTTCCAGTGAAGTGGTTTGACAATTGCTCTACTGTGCTAGGCTCCAACTTTGTTGGAGTAGAAGATCCAGATGTTGAGAGGTGGGAGCTGAAAAAGGACCTTTATGAAGGTCAGCTGTCCAGAGGTTCTGAGGAATCCAACAAGGCTATGGAAGGGGTGGGCAAGCTTCATAAACTCGTCATCCTTTAAAGGATTTACGTCAGGTCTCGCAAATGGTCACTACGTATGATTACTCATGCTTTTACTCATGCTGGCTTAGAGAACAGCTAGTTGAGTATCACAGAGATAAAGAACATCAGGGCACTCGGTCACAGGATATTATGGATCTCCTCGACTGTGGCAGAAGCTCTTGTGCGCGTTTCAGCAAACAAGGGAGGCCAAGCACGTCCAACGGCTATTAAAACTGGAGAGTGAATTCTTAGATCCCCACATTTCGTCTAAAACAGTCCCACTGCACCAATTTAAGAACAAATGGAAGCAATTTTTTAGAGAGGATTTCCGTCCAGAAAGATCCTGCTGATAGAAAAATCAGTCCCTCCAGCAACAAGTCTGGGGTTAAGTAGCTTCCACCCTTCCTTCCTGAGATGTATGAGTGTTAAAAACTGATAATGAAGTGTCTAACTCAGTGACAATACTGTAGTTTGCTGAAAAAACAGCCATGTAAATCCTACGTTTCCAAACACCTGCATGTATTGATAAAAAAAAACAGCTGTAGTTGTTAACCAACATGATTATTTAGGAAAAAAACACAACACACAAGCTGTGTCTCTTTGTTGATTGACAGTATAATTAATAGCTCTAGATTTATTTTAGCTTTATTTCGGAGAGTTTTTATTTTATTTTTCCAAGTATTTTTCCATGTTTACATCTAAACGAGGACACTTCATCATTATGTTTTAATGTCACATTTAATGTTTATCTGCTATTGTAAGCAGTTACAGCAGTCAATTTCTATGTCATCAACATCAGGATTGAATGATTTAGTTAATTTCCGACAGCAAAAAGAACCCCTTTATGATCTTTTTATTTTAGCACCTGAAAGCTAGCGGTTTTTGGCACCAGTAGCTATCCTGCACAGCTCCACAAATGGACGCTAACGTAGGCAAAGCTGTCAGCTGGGCTGTGCGAGCGAGAGGGTTCGGCCGCCCCAGGAGTCTTACGGTAACGACAGACGCAGCCACAAAGACCGACTCCTCCTCCACCCGCACAGCGTCTCCTGAGTTGAGGCGCTCCTTCAGCTCCTTGCAGGTCTTGGCGTTTGCAGAGCGTCTGAAGATGCCCCGCGTCGTCGGGCCCTGGCGGTACAGCAGCTGGAGCATGTCCTTGAAAAGGAGGCCAGTGCCGCACGAGGGTCAACGAGACTTTTAATCTCTACCACTTTGGTACTGAGAGACTTTAGCTTCTTTTGTAGCACTCTGAGTGTTGTGGGGCACATGATAAAAGGCTACATAACATGCTTTCCTTGTGAGAATGGTTGCTACACATATTAAACACACACACACACAAATATATATATATATATATATATATATATATATATATAAGAAAATATGTACAACATATCGAAACATTGGACAGCTGGCTCTTTGAGCTAATGTATATATTATATGAATAATGCTAAACTTACTTCTGACTGTCTCTTAAATTATCTCTTACCATAATGGGTTTAGGCAGGTTTCCGTTGTGACAGATTGAGGACAGCGAGTGGCCAAATAACTTTCGAGGAGTGGTGGGAGAATCTGATTGGCTACTGGACCGACTGGCATTTCCTCTTCTCAAGGCCCAGTCTATAAGTGACCTTTTCCGTCTGATGTGTTTGCGAGAGGAATCTGCAACAAAAAATAAAAGACTAGTAAAACGATCTGAGAGTTGTGAGCCGCAAATAGGATCATTTCCAAAAATAAATAAATAAAGTGGCTGGATCTATTCAGCTTAAAATTTTGAAGAACTGTAGCTGTTCATTTACAAAAACACGCGTTGTACATCCAAAAAGCAATAACTACTATAAAAAACAAGGTTGAGTAAAACAATGTGAATGTTTTAATAGGAAATGACCACATGGTGCCACCATTTCAGGGCGTCTCTCTGTAACAGCGCTGTATTTGTTGCGATCACAATCAAATACCAGCCAAACAACATAAAGCAATTGTACACTTACACAGGAACAAATCCAACCTAAATTATAACGATGTGAAACCTTTAATGATCTTCAACACATGAATTTAGCATTTTAAGCCTATTATTTATTTTGAAAGTGATGGGAACCCCTAAATTGACATAATGACAGGATGGGTAACAGTGATTGCATTTGTGGAATTTACTGTGCTATCGTGACAGGAAGTTGTTTTCTATCTTCATTCTAAACTAACTGCTTCCTTCAGAAGGATTAGACAATGCTTTTCATAATACTTTTCATTCCAGAACTTTCCTCATACAGTGTGTTCACTTATTTACCAAGCTTAAAATGTACTTACAGTTAGTTGCAGAAACACACACAATTGGTAAAACAAAAACAAAAAAAGACCATATAAACCATAGCAATTGTAAATGCCATGCAGTTCTTTATACACAGGGTATAAAGCTGTCCACTGATTTAGGCATTGCTTAATCAATTTCATGCGGATACACAATCTAAAAGTCTATTTCTGTGTGAAAAATCTCCATTAAAAGTATGATTACTTCTATATAGCTACTTACAGAGCTGGGCATTTTACAGAAGCAAATCAGGTTAAGCACCTTGCTCAAGGACACAACGGCTGGGATGAGACTTGAAGCGGCAACCTATCGATTACAAGCCTGAAACCTTCGCCAACCACACCACCATTTCCCCCTGGGGCATTCCCTGAAGGGCCTTTAGGAAGTATAGTGTGGTGTGCGCAAGCAAGAACCAATCTAAGAACAAATCTTTCATTCATTTTTAATGAACTTTTCAATACTACTATGTGAGCATACATTCCCTTGGCAGGGGATCATGTAAAGCGCTGGGGGTAAAGAACTGACGTATCCGTACCTGCTTGCATGTGACCGTGCACGGCTGGCCTCAGTTTGAGGTAGAACTGGACCTGGTGCTCCTTGGGCAGCTGGTCCAAAAGCAGGGTCCCATCGTCGTGGTGCTCAGTCCAGTGGGGCCGCTCCGTAGAATCCCGCAGGTGGTTCATAGCGATGCTGAAGGGGTGTTCGTGACCTGGAAGAAACAACCCGCGGTAGGCCTCAGCTGGACTCGGCAAAGATCAGACGGATTGGCTTTACATCACCGCAGCAGAATGCGAGGGGGAAGGCAGGCAACAAAAGGGAAAAACTTATAGAGATAATGCCTCAACAATATTTAATATACGACTTGAAGTCCCCAGGGATGCAATCTGCTCTAATTTCTATTTTCATTGACTGAGGCAAGGAAAACGAATGTAATGATCTCGTTTCCACATAGAAGAGCCTTTTCATAAGAAGATGTGAGGACAAAGCAAGGGACTTATCATATCCTATACTTAATTCACTGTGCCTCACATAATGACATAATTATAATTATGAGCATGCATGTAATATTCTTTCTGCCTTTTAGTTTTTAATGAAGCTTTTGATAAAGTGACGTTTGGCTGCACATGGAGCAAAATACTGACTTTCTTTTCGACTATTTTGCTTGGGGTTGATTGTAAATACAATTGTTCAGATGGGGCATGCTTTAATCCTGACCTTTTCCCAGCAGAATACAATGCCCCCCAAAGTTATTAGCAGCCGGCATAAATATGAAACAAAGGATATGAAAAAAATGTTGTTGTTTCTTAGCTGAAATGATTTCTTAGTTTCTTGCAATTATTAAATCTAGATTTTGTTCATAAGAATTTCTAGGGGTGCTAATAATTGCAAAATGCATGTTGTTGAAAAAAACACAACATGCACCAAATTTGTCGGAATTTTAAAGGATCGGTCTGACTAACCGCAGCACTCTGTCTCCCACCAACTCCGGAAAACCGAGCAAGTGCTCAGTGGGGAAGGCTGAACCTTTTAACTCACTCTCCCCTCCAAAGCCGCTTGCCGAGTGTCATTGTAATAATCCCCGTGCCCATGCAGCCCTCTCCCTCCCTGCCGGGACGGTTGCATCTTCTCACCGATAAGGGGATAGGGCGCTTCCGTTTTCCCAGATATTACCCAAAGACAGTAGTCTATCTGCCGGCCCTGTGGGGGACAGAAAATTGGCATTCTGTTTAGGAGGATGAAGGAAAATGAGACGAGAACTGGAGGCTCACACATGATAAAAGACTTTGGGTTTGGATTAGGTCCCCTACATACTAAGCCTGAGAGTATGTGAATTCTTAGTAGTTTGTTGGCTAGCTATTGATCAAACTTTTGTTGACAGTAAAGTTTCGGTGCAAGTTTCCTTAACTAGCCATTAATCCACATGCTTTTAATTTTCTAGCGCCAGAATAATTGCTTGGAGGATCTGTTGTTTTCACTGTTGATATGCGTTCACTGAATTGGTTCAAAATATGTATGCATATATTTTCTTTTTGAGCCTGGCACTTTTTTAATTAATCTGGTTTTATCTGAGACACATAAGAAATTCTGCACACTGGCAGGCAGTTACTCACTGATATTCCCAGTTGTTGGATGGAGGCCTTGATCACATCCTCAGCAGTGTCTGAATTGTTCACACTGACGGTGGTCGTCTATTTTGGAAAAAATTCCAAGCAAGGATGGCAGACTTAGTAGAATAAAAATTGCCAGTGATATAGTTATGGGTAATATGTAGCTAATTAAAGAACTCCTTACCGGTGTGGTGCTCCCTGAACCTAACAGGACAATTTTCAGGGCAATTCTACTGGGGTATTCTTCTTGTTTTAATTTTTTGATGTGCCTGCATGACAACATTTGAAAAAATAAATTAGGTTCATTAACAATACTGGCATCACATCTTTTTTATTTCCTCAATGACACTGGGCTACGCTACATACGTATCCACGCCTGCCATTGATCAGAAGTATAAAATGATAGGATAAACAACATGAATTAATCGTCAGTGTAATTTCCAATGCCTTGCACAAATCAATACTGGTGACAAATGAGAAATTTTATTTCTGAACACAGGGATCATATTTAGGTTGAAGCTTTGTTCTGGGTCTGGTTGGATGTGCCATTAGAAAAACACCCGACCCCGCACTATGCCCACTGGGCTAGGTTCGAGCTTGGTTCTGGGTTGGGCTGGATGTGCCAGTGGAAAAACACCCAACCCCGCACTATGCCCACTGGGCTAGGTTCGAGCTTGGTTCTGGGTCGGGCAGAATGTGCCAGTGAAAGAGGGCATGAGAGGAAATTCTTAAGTAGCGGGCTTTATCATGGTTAAGATCACAGAGCTCCCCAAAAAGACCATCTTAGGTTGTCTTGCCCTGTATCATCATGTTACATCCACACACTGACTTTTTTCTCACCATTGCAAAGCTGAAAACCACTTCTCTTTTGCCTCAGGCGAGCTGAAATAGAACAGAATCAACATAAATATGTTGCTTACAGATTCAAACGTACATTGCTGAACTTCAATTATAATTGTTTTTTTTGTGTGGCAGATCAGTTGTATTGAATTTTGGATGACCACATCCACAAATATAATACAATCTTAATATTTTGAGTATGCTATCACATTTACTTTGTCTATTTCAAAAGCCAAACATAATGTAGATTCTTAAACATTAACTAAGTATGCTAAGATTGAAAGTGAATAGCATTGCACTGGTAAACCACAGTTTAAGGATAACGCAAACATCCAGCATTTACATGTGTGGTTAACAGTCTTTTAATTGTTGATAGGGAGCTATAATAAAAATCCACAGTGACATATTATGTTTGAAATATAGAAGAACTTACTACATATTAAACTGGTCAGACACAAAATGTAGTTTCAGAGCTTGGTTGAAGTATCAAAACAAATTTAGCAAAGAATTGGATGACAGATTTTTGCTTTGAAGCAAATAATATCAGTTGTACCGTTCAGTCTAATCCCTTTTTGTCTGCTGTGATGGAATACCTTAGTGTGACCACGTGGTTGGTGGTCGGCCAGCCAATGACGAAACAGTTCTTGGCGCTCAGCTTCCTCTCAGACACCTTGTGAACGCAGGAGGCCAGCCATACCTCGCACAGCCGCAGCTGCTGCTTCAGCTTTAGGCTGGATGAAGACCTGCGTC
The DNA here is from genome assembly GCA_025775065.1 of Hiodon alosoides. Classification (NCBI taxonomy): domain Eukaryota; kingdom Metazoa; phylum Chordata; class Actinopteri; order Hiodontiformes; family Hiodontidae; genus Hiodon; species Hiodon alosoides. Next base: position 20,583 of record JAOYSI010072331.1, read on the forward strand.
CAGAAAGACCAGAGGTAGCGTCATCTATTTGCATGTTATGCCAATAACATCAGGAGGATCCGTCCATTCCTCAAAGAGTAATCTAAACAGCTCCTGGTCCAGGCACAGGTAATGTCCTGCCTAGACTATGGCATTTCACTACTGGCTGGCTGCCAGCCTCCTCGACTAGACTTCTCCAACTCAAAACCCTGCTGCTCGGTTGGTCTTCAGACAAAGGAAGTTCTCCGATGCTACCTCCTCATCAAACTCCACTGGTGCACTCTTGCAGCTAGGATCCGTCACTAGATCCTCACCCTCACCACTGGATCAGTTCCAGGCTCCCTTGCTCATCTCACCGTACATCCCCACCAGGGCCTTGTGATCCTCCACAGCTGGGCGCCTAGTGGTCCCTTCTCTGCGGATTCGAACATCATCCAGTCTATGCCTTTTTCATCACTCGCACCCAAATGGTGAAACACCCTTGCCTAAGACACTCTGAATCTCTCCCCAGGAACTAACTGTGATTAATTTTTTCGTTTATTTGTGTTGTTTGTTGATACTCAGTTCCAATATGATTGTGGCACATCCCTGGGTTTTAACCTGTATGAGTTGAACCTATTAAACATAAGCCTTATAATTTGTTTCCCTGGAGTACGAAGCAACGTTTTCATAGGAATGCATTGATTACAGCCTGCTCTTTCTCTAAAGAGAGAATGGCATCAGTTTACATGATAAACATGATCCAGCATTGATCTGTTTTATGATCTTCTAACGTATTGGAACAGCCTTACATGTCTTCCACAGGGGTTTTGAAATCTGCTTTCACTTGGTAAATGCAGTAAATTAGTTTCTTCACCAGATGATTGCTTTGGTCAACATCACAGGGGCTCCCTGAGACAAAGGCAAGCTCCCTGGCCTCCGGGAATGGATCAGGTCCACATGAGCACATGAATCGTCAAGAAAATCCAAGCCAAGGTTACACGGATCTCATTTCTTCTGTATAAACAGAACCACTTTGCTAGTTTGTTTTCGACTTAACATTCTCATATTCCAAAAAAGGGGCCGATATTGATACGTTGCTCTGCTGCACCGTACTGGTGCCCCCAGCCTAACA
>JAOYSI010072332.1:0-21674 GCA_025775065.1 Hiodon alosoides
TTTATTAAATATGGTGTGGTGTTCAATAATTATTTCACCCGCTATATATATATATATATATATATATATATATAGAGAGAGAGAGAGAGAGAGAGAGAGAGAGAGAGAGAGAGATAGTCAAAAGTCTATAAAGAGATAGAGAGACAAAGTCTTTGGAAAGAGCCACAATCTTTAAAGAAAGTTTAAAATTATGAAAATTTACTAAATGTAGCGAAAGTATGAAATTTACCAAGGGGATTGAGGCAGATGACGCAATGTGGCTATAGCAACTTCTGGTGCTAAAACCTATTCCTGCTGTTACTGTCACTCATTTTTGACGGCTGTCATGATGATGCACTGGGGAGTCCACTCTGGTTGATCCCCAGAGCCAGCATCACAGTCAGAGCCAGAATTTCAGTCAGAGTTTTGCTGAACTGCTGGTAGACGGATGCCTCTGAGCCAGAATTACACATTAGCTAGTAGGGTGTGCCTACGATATATTACACTCACAGCACAGCTAAACTTGTAGCATTACAGTTTCTAACTCTAACACCATTTTTTTCTCACTCCCTCTCCTGGGGGATTTATTTTGAGAAGGAAAAATGTGCTAAAAAGAAAATATATTCCCAATATTTGTCACAGACTCACGTTTTCAGATCAGTTGTATTTTTAGTTTTCCCCAGTAGATGTCATTGTTCCCTTTATCAGTCACTGGTGTTAGTCATTGTTAATCAATCAGTTTGCCCAGCACTCCTCTTTATATGGCTTGTTTTGTCACTCGAGAGATTTTCTTTTGTATTTTGCTCTCAAGCGTTATTCCTTGTTACCAAGTTATTCTTGAAATCAGATCTCGTCTAGTCTTTGTCACAGTCTTTCTTGTTTTCTAGTTGCTGTCTTGGTATATTCGTCGCTTTTGTGTTTGTTGTCAGTAAAACCTGAGTTTTTCCTCATCCCTTATTTTTCTCGTCTCTGTATCTGCGGTTGGGTCCAAAACCAGCCTGTGTCCGTGATAGAACAATCTGACCAGAAATTGATCCAGCAGGTGCCGGACGATGTTGTGTAGCCATCACGGCCCAGGGAGCTGTCCTGGGTCAGCATGACCACCAATTGGGTCAGGTTGCCGAAGCCCTCAGGGAGATGCCCGCACAGCTGGAGGAGATCCTCAATGCTCCCTGCCCCCTTTCCCTCTCCATCGGAGACAGCCACCTCCCCACCACCCGGGGCTCCCGGACCGTCTCCATCCTCGGAACCTTGCCTGACTCCAATGGAGAGCTATGTTGGAGAGCCGGGAGTGTGCCAGCACTTTTCACACCGCTCCATCATTTTCAAACTCCAGCCCTCTTCCCTGCCCTCATAGCGCTCCAGCATTGCCTACATTATCTTGCTGCTTATCAGAAGAGCAAGAAAGTGGGCATCTGCGGAGAGGGAGAAGCAGTCCGGATTTGCATAAACCTCGCCATGTTCATCAGCGAGATGAGGCTGATCTTCGAACATTCCGCTGGAGGCTGGGAGAGAATCTCCTTCTGATTTGGCAGCATACATAGTCTGTGGGGGACTACTCCGTGGAGTTTCAGTCTCTGGCAGCTAGGAGCCAGTGGAACACTGCCGCCTTGCTGGATGCCTATCACCATAGTCTGGCAGACAGCATTAAAGACGAGCTGATCGCGATGAAGCTGTCGGAGTCACTGGAGGGTCTGGCCGCACTCACTCTCCAGATGGATAGGAGGCTCCCCGAGCAGAGGATTAAATGAGCTCCTCAACCCCTCATCACTCCGTCTTTCCATCCCCGTCCTACCACTGGCTGCTACGAGAGAGAGTGTTGACGACTCGCTGAGGGAATCTTCCCTCACCACGCTCCCACAAGAGGCCTCGGCTCTGGAGCCAATGCAACTAGGTCGAGCTAAAGTCGATCCGGCTGAGAGACAGCGACGTGTGTGGCCATCCTACTTGATTCGGGAGCGAATGAGAGTTTCCTCAGTGTTGACATGGCTCTCCAATTGGGAATCGACACTGTTCCTCTGTCCCTGCAAATATCTCTGAGAGCCTCTGCGGGAGGTGACTCACAAGACGGTCCCAGTGAAACTGCTGCTGTTGGGAAACCACTATGAGGTGATTGAGCTGTGAATTCTACCACATTCTTAAGTGTCCCTGGTTCTCGGCTATTCCAGGTTCGCCAAACACAATTCCAAGATAGACAGGATGACTGGGGTGACCGTGGAAAGGGGTCTACCTGCCTCACCCGTTGCCTCCTCTCAGCTCGTCCCTTCCTGAACACAACGGGGAAGAATTTGGTGATGGAGAGGGACCTTTCCGGTGCGCCTGCCATTTATCACAGGTTGAGAGAGGTGTTTGACAAGGCTCGCACCACCGCCCCGCCGCCACATCGTCCGTATGACTGCACGATCAATCTCTTGCCTGGCATGACTCCTCCTTGGGGGGAAAGTACTTGCTCACTGTCCCGGAGACACAGGCTATGGAGCAGTACATCGGTCTGTCTTCGTCTCCAGCAGGAGCGGGGTTTTTCTGTTGGAAAGAAGGATGGTAGCCTTCATCCCTGCATCGATTTCTGGGCACTCAACAATATCATGGTGAAGTACCAGTATCCCCTGCCGCTCATCTCTTCGGCCCACAACCTCCTGAAGGGAGTCACGGTCTTCACTAAGTTGGATCTTCACAACGCCTACCATGTTGTCGGCATCAGGGAGGGGGGTGAATGGAAGACGGCATTCAGCACTCCCCGGGGCCTCTACAAATATTTAGTCATGCCTTTTGGACTCACTAACGCTCCAGCTGTGTTTCGGGCGCTGGTGAACGACGTGCTGAGGTACGTGATTAACCGTTTTGTTTTTGTGTACCTGGACGACATCTTGATCCTCTCCCGCTCCCTGAAGGAGGATGTTTTTCAGGTTTGCCTGGTCCTGCAGCGGCTACTGGAGAACCAGCTGTTCTCAAGGCAGAAAAATGTGAGTTCCACACCTCCACGGTCACCTTCATGGGGTTTTTTGTCTCTGATGGAGCAACCAGATGGACCCAGAAAAGGTGGAGGCTGTGCTAGATTAGCCTTGCCATTCCACTAGGAAGGAGCTGTGGCATTTCCTGGGGTTCTCAAACTTTTATCTCCGATTCATCTGGAACTATAGTTCTGTTGCAGAACACCTTGGCTCCCCTCCTGATCCATCCAGACATGACTCTGCAGTTCGTGGTGGAAGTGGATGCATCGGATGTGGGAGTTCTCTCCCAGGAGTCCTCCAGGGATGGTAAGTTGCATCCCTGTGGTTTCTTTTCTAGAAGATATTTACCGGTGGAGAGAAATTACGACATGGGAAATCATGAGTTGCTAGTGGTGAAGCTGGCTTTGGAGAAGTGGAGACACTGGCTGGAGGGGTTTGGACTAACCACCGGAAACTTGGAATACATCCAGTCGCCCAAGTGTCTTAACTCCACAACAAGCAAGGTGGACCTTATTCTTCACCCTGTTCAACTTTTCTCTTTCATACTATCCTGGCTCCAAGAATTTCAAGCCAAATGCCCTGTCTTGCCAATTCAGCTTGGAAAGGGAGGCTGGCGATCCAGAGCCCATCCTGCCTCAATCCTGTCTTGTGGCATCTGTTTTGTAGGAGGTGGAGAGTCTAGTTTGGGAGCCACAGCGGTCTCATACAGTCCCGGAGAGCTGTCTGCCAGACCGTCTGTTTGTTCCCTATCCTGTCAGGTCCCAGGTTCTGCAGTGGGGCCACACATCCCTGCGGATCTGTCATCCCAGCGTGACACGCACCCAGGCTTTCATCCAGCGACATTTCTGGAAGCCATCACTCCTAGAGTACACATGAGACTTTGATGCTGCATGTCTGGTATGCACCCAGAATAAGTCTTCTCGCCAGCTAGCTTTGGGACTTCTGCAACGCCTCCTGGTCCCACATCACCATGGACTTCGTCACTGGTCTTCCCACGTCAGACGGCAAAACAACCATCCTTACAGTAATCGTCCGTCTGGAGGGCGTTCTGCATCGGTGAGTCTCTCCTCCGGGTTCCACCTTTAGACTAACGGTCAGGCAGAGCATGCCAACCAGGACCTGGCGACCTCCCTGCGCTGCCTTGTCTCCTCCAGACCCATATCGTGGAGCAGTCAGCTGTTGTGGGTTGAGTACGCACACAATACTCTCCCCTGTTCTGCCACGGGGATGTCCCGGTTCCAGTGTGAATATGGATATCAAACCCTGCCTTCCTAGATCTTGAGGAGGAGCTGGAGGTGCCATCAGCGCAGCAGTCCATCAGGCGGTGTCGGCGAATCTGGAGCAAGGCCTGTTCCACCTTGCTGTGCAAAGTGGCCAGCTTCAACCGTCCGGGCCAGAGGGTCTGGTTGTCCACCCAAGAGCTGCTGCTGAAGGTTGAATCGAAGAAGCAAAGCCCCTGATTCAGTGCCCCTTTCCGCATTGCCCTAGTCCTGGGTCCAGCTGCTGTTTGACTTTCCCTGCCCCGGTCCATTGCGGGTCCACCCCACCTTCCAGGTCTCCCGCATTAAGCCTGTGCGGTTGTCTCCTCTTTTTATTTGGTCCAGCTGGGTGCCCAAAACACTCAAGCACAAGCTGCCCGGGTCCCTAACGGCATCGCTGAGGTGGCTGAAACTAAACACACGCTTTGCCGATAAAAAAAACAAACAAAAGTTAAGCGACCTCTGCCATGGTTTAAAGGTCTCCCGGTACACGATCACTCGTGATTTTTCTTTTTTTGTCGTATGGCTCCCCCACCAGAACGAAGCTGGGGCTTGTTCGGCTCACCACCGACCCCCCACCCAGCCCAGGCGAGGAAGTGCTCTTGAATCACTAACTCCACGCAACCAAAGCCACGTTCAATTAAATTGAGTTGACTACTGTTTACCTTTTTTAAAATGATATGCCCCCTCCCTTTTCTGTCATAAAAGCTCTAATCCAGAATTCTTTAAGATTTAATGAATATTTGCGTGGCCATTGTTGATGCAACATGAGAGGGACCCGAAACATATTCTTCCTTCTCAAAACTCAACAGAACACATTATTTAATGTCTGAATTGAAATGTTTTGCAGAACCCCTGGTTTGAATTTTCATATTGAGTCTTTTCACTTTAGTTGCTGAACTTTTCTTTGGTGTGTGATTAAGGCTATCTTTGAATATCTTTGAAAAGCAGTTAGTCCCTTCCTCCACATTTCATTATTCGCAGCCTGTGGCCCATAACTGCAAACTTTGCTTTAAATTTAGTTTTTTGTGAAATATGTATTTTACTGGGGTCAGCTTGAAGGTCCAGTGCAACAATAGGGAAATCCTTTCCTTTAAATGTTTCTGTATGGAATCATAAACTCAGGCTAAATTAGTTTTTGATTCCACACCTCAAATTATTCTTAATTTTCATCCCATTGGACCATGTGTTGACCATGAGTCCTGTTCAAAAGTCAGAGTAAACTATCCTTGTCACTAGTGTAGGAATGTCCTCTGGTGAGTGATAGTTTTTTTGTTTTAAAATTTTAACAAAATAAACTGCAACACAAGCAATATCGTTTACTCACTGCAAACCAAAATTCTAATGCATAGTAGTAAATTTATATTACGATGTTATGATTAAATATCTACATATCCTATTTAAGGTTAAGCAAACCCTTAACCTTAAGGTTAAGAAAACCAAGCAATTATTTAAATTATTGACAATATATTGATGTCTGGTTGAAAAAAAATGCGCAATGTGTAGACTTGTCAGATCAGCCAAGGAATTGACTTGATTCTGACTTCTGAGTTGTGATTTATACCAGCATCGTAAATATTTCAATGTTCCCTTGGGGCATGAACTGTTTTAAAACTGCTTAAAATCCAGAACCCCTGATGATCAGTGGGGGGCACTGACAGCAATTATTTCTGCTACATTTTGCAGTGAAATTAATTCCTCAACTACGGTTAATCACAAGAAGCCATTGCAAATGTAATATGAGCATTGTGATTTAGGACTAGCAGAATCAAAATGACCTTGGAATTCAACTTGCCAGTCAAATGCCAGTATGCTCCCCACAAGATCAGGGGAAGGCAAGAAAGTTCATTTTGATTTCCCTATGATATTCATAGCCGGATCGCATGCATTTTCTACCATTATACGACATTTGTCATCCCCTCCAGTATGAGTATACACTATGACAATATATAAGCCATAACTAAAACAATAGTTAGAAAGACTTAATAATATTAATAATAATATTATTATAATTATTTTATATATTTAATTCAAAGGGAAAATTCACTGACGTTACATAACGCATGCGTGTTCCAGAGTGTACAATCTGATGGGGCTGTCGGGCACTGGGAACATGTGCTTTATATGCTAACTGAATCATTCCTAATCCTGTTCTTCCCACACTTATTCTGCTTCACCTCCTAGCTGTCTTGTGGCCTTGGACCCTTCAGCCTGAGACTGGTTCACTCTGCTGTTACAAACCAGGACCTTTGGTGTAAGCTTCCTCACCTTCTGGGCCATCGATTGGATTCAGTTTTCAGTTGTCTTTCTTGTGACCTACTCCTGGTTTTGTTATTCCAAAAATAAGTAAGTGAAATGCAATACATATTTTTTGTAGTACTCAACAGTCAGCTCTGGAATTTGGGTACAATGCATGCATTTTGAGATCAAGAGATAAGCTGTAAATATGGTCATAAAAGACCTCATTCACAGCTATGCCAAAGGGAATACAAATTTATTTTTTTAATTAGGTTTCCTGCTTTTCACATATGAGCATGTTGTGTGTGTAACATACACCCGATTTAATACTCACACACAAAATCCATGTTGTTTCACAAACAATTGATTTTATTCAAAATTTCAGTAAAGTAGGATGGATATACAGCAGTGAAGATACATCATGCTAGCTGCTGTGTAAAGACTCTGCAGTCATGATAGCTACTGTGTAGCTACTGTTCTACTCCCGTAGAACACGCTTAAATTTGAGTGGCTGGGGATAGTAAGACACATAAATGTTGTGTGGCTGACAGTATCATTTGACACTTCCTTTTCACTAATATGAACCACAAATCTGAATCTTTTTAGGTAGTATGTGCAAGCTGTTTTACTGCATTGTGCAAATCCAGTGGCGTGTACCTCAGTTGTGGGTACCACTTCTGCTTCACACCAGATTTAATTTTTTGCAACACATTTTGCATCCAACTACTAGGCCTACATAGATTACTTGTTAAATAAATAAATAAAACATGGTATTGTGGCTAGCAGTCAGCCACGACTAGAGTTTGTAATTGGCTTCTTTTAAAAATGTCTCACTAACGACCTTCCTGCATGGGTAATGTTGAGGGCTTGGATTGGATGATTCATGTAAACAATGTTTATGGAAAGAAAGCCTTGAAAACATATTAGCAATTCAATCTACAACTTAAATTATCCGTGGCTCCACCAGTTTCCATTTTCTACACAATCAAATACACTGTTAGCTAATCTGAGGTAAATCCAACAATAATTAATTGCAAGGTCATTGTCTGTGAATACAAATCAAAATCTGGTTGGAGGATATTACCGTCACACTGCCAACACAGTTTAATTAGGCAACCCTTCAGAAAAGCCAAAGAAGGGGTTGAGAACGTTGCCACATTGCATTGGGTTCTCCCCTGCCAAGAGTCGTCAGCTTTGGGAGTTGCTCCACGAGTTGCCACAGCTTCGACAAGTCATCAGAGGACGTCGAGAGGACACACGTGGTCCAATACTGCATCACGGGAGGGGCACAGCTGATCAAACAGCGCCCCTGATGCCTGGCCTGCACCTGCCAGGTGGCTGCAGATAGCCCTCTGATAGCCTGTGGACTTCCCCAGTGTTAATGGTGCCTAAGAAGGATGGCAAGTGGTGGTTCTCTGTTGATTACAGGTGTCTGAACAATGTGACACCTAAGCACTCTTACCACGCTTCCCCAAATCGACGAATCCCTGGATTCAGTAGGGGGCACTAGCTGGTTCTCGTCGCTGGACCTGCACAGTGGGTACTGGCAGGTCGCTCTCGCCCCTGAGGCGAGACCCAAGACAGCCTTCCCACAGGCCGGGGGCTGTAGCAGTTCAGAGTCATGCCCTTTGGACTCTCCAATGTGCCAGCCACCTTTGAACGCCTGATGGAGGGGGTCCTATCTGGGGTGCCCCCTAGTCGCTGCCTCATCTCTCTCGATCACCTGCTGGTGCTCGGGAAGAGTTTCGGCAAGGCGAAGGTGACCGCGCCCGAGCTGAAGTTCCACCCCTGCTGCGGAGGGAGATGTCCTTCCTGGGCCACTGTGTAAGTCTGGAGGGGATTACTACAGAGGCAGACAAGATTGCCTCGGTGAGGGACTGGCCGGCCCCAGCCAACATTCGTCAGCTCAATGGGTTCCTAGGTCTCTCCTCCTACTACCACCGGTTCGCTTGGGGCTTCGCTACGGTCGTCGCGGCCTTGCACCACCTCCTGCGCCGGTCAGAACCCTTTGCGTTTGATGTGATGAAGGGCACACTATGTCAGGCAACAGTCCTGGCACCTCCCGACCCCCAGCTCCCCTTTCATCCTGGACACGGACACCAGGGACCTGGGGATTGGAGACGTGCTGTCGCAGCTGACGACAGAGGGGGAGCGGGTTGTAGCTTACTACAGCCAAACATTCAGTAGGGCATAGCGGAATTATTGTGTGACCAGGAGGGAACTCCTGGCAGTGGTGGAGGCTGTGCGTCACTTCAAGCACCTCTGTGGGCTCCCCTTCACCACCCGGACCGACCACGGCATCCTGCAGTGGTTTATGTCGAATGTCCGTGTATCCGAATGACTTTCACGACCCCTCTACACCCCCAGAGTGACAGCCTTATGGAACAGTTTAACTTACCACCAGCTAGGACCAGAGGGACTGGGACGTCTAAACTGTGGTTCAGGAGCCCACTGCCTGTACCCCTACTCTGCTCATGCTCGGGCGGGAGCTCCACACGCCGCCTGAAATCGCCTTTAGGCGCCCGCCAGATGTCCCAGACGCACCCGCAGGGCATGAGTGCGCCAGGAGGCTCCAGGATCGCCTGAAGGCAGCACACGCCTTCGCCTGCCGACACCTCCAGGCAACAGGAATCGGTCAAAAGCGGAATTACGACACCCGGAGTGGGGGGCATCCCTTTGACACTGGAGACCTGGTCCTGGTTTTCAGCCCGAAGAGGACGAAGGGACATTGCCCCAAACTGGAGACTAAATGGATCAGGCCCTGCGAGATCCGAGGGAGGGTGAGAGAGGTGATTTACTGGGTTCGGCTGCCTTCCTGGGGCCAGTGTGTGGTCCTACACCAGGACCGGTTGGCTCCTTACCTGGGATGGGCTCCTGCTTTCCCCGCCCCAGGCTCCATACCCGCATCCCCGGCCCAGTCTCCACCAGTGGTGACAAGGACTGTGTGGCCTGCCGCCCCCTACCAGTCACCATCGGCACCTGCCGCCCGGACCACTTGGCTCAGGAGACAATGCCAGACCCCAGGTCGCCTCCAGGACTTTGTCCTCCCTTGGGGACGAGGAACTGGGGGGGGGGCAGTTTAGCGACCTAGGGCTACCCCGTGTTCAGGGGATGACATCTTTGTGTATGCCACTGGCAGACAAATCAGTTGTAAGGGCGGGAGACAACGCCGGGGGTATAGTTTTTGTTTTTTTTATTTTTAAAAAAAGTAAGCACCGCGTCTTAGAGACTTACCACAATGCTACATTATTATTATTATTTTATATTATTGAGAAGCTACCCCTTCTCAAAAGGTTAAGAAGGGGTTGACTGCACAACCACTGTGCCAAACGGTGTTCAATCAAAAATTTGAGCTCTAGAACATAAGCAAGAATCTATGTCTACAACATCACGCAATGACTAGAGTAAAAATAGCAATTTTTGAGTTTTTATTGTGTAAATTCAATTCACAGCTGTTGATGGATGTCTGTGACTCGTCATTTGATTCTTGCAATTCCAATATCAAAAACCAGTATAATATATATATATATATGATTCAAGAAATTTTTGCACTGGTTAGCTATGTGATTAGTTTTCCTTTTCTCTTATATATATATATATATATATTCCAAGATTGCTCACATTCAGGCAATCAAATAGATTAACTTTTTTTCTCATAAAACCGCTACAGTGCTTGTATGCAATATCACAGTTTGACTGCAACTGTAAAAATTCAAATACTCTCAGGGCATAAATGAATTAAATATATAGTGTATCGATGAGTTTTACATACAACAAATTCCAGTTCATGGTCATGTTTTTGAGATTACTTTGGTTGATGAAAGGCATTTGGACAAAAGGGCGTCTTAGTAATGTTTGTTTTATATTTCTGTTTTAATAGTACACCGATGCAACAGTACACTAAGATAAGTCTAATCTGTGCCCATAATCATTATATTTAACTTTAATAATTACCTTTTTTTTGTTTTTGTTTTTGTTTGGGGCTTATATTAAGAGTGTATAAGTAATTATTTAGATTTAAATTATTCCAAAGTTAAAATATGTCCTTTGGGAATGGTATAGTAATGTGTAGTTTCTGTCACTTTGTCTGGCAAGCTGAATGATGACAATACTTAAAAATTCATCCAATAACAACTTTAAAAATAACAATGGCATGTCTATAGCATTTCCCTTGGTGGCGTCTGATGGAAGTGGAGCTGCATCTTTTTGCTCTCCCTTTGTCTGGTTGCCCATTTTCACACAACGGTCATCCGTATTAAGAACACAGTATCATCCACATATTGAATTGGGCATCTAATTGGAGGCTGACTTATGAACTTGCTCACATTAATTATGTAAAACCAGGAAGCACCGAAGGTAACTGAATGGGCGATGTCCTCAAAACCTACATGCCCTGTGGGTACCCAGATGGGTGATGCAGGAAATGGGAGTTACTGAGATGACATAGAGTCAGAGAAACACTCGTCCAGACGAGTGTGAATAAACTGCGTTGTGTGGAACAAACAGCGCCAGTGCCATTAACTGGAACCTAGGTTTGGGCCTCCAGCTCCCAACAAGTTTTTGTTGTTTGTCTACGGCTGACATTTTTATTAGAAAGTTTCCCCTGAGCCGGCTGAGAACCTAAGTTGAAAATTGGAAGCAAATTAAAGTTTTTGACTTTAGAGCAGAACTTTGACTCCCTGGCTTTTGGTCGCAACATACATACAAAGAACTGGACAGAATGCCAACCAGAGTTAAATAAATTAAGTTTAAAATTATAATAGTTATACTTAAATAACACAAAATACTTTAATTCTATTTTTCAGTTTTCAGCGAAGCAATCACCGCTAGCGTCAAATTACTTTTAAAAGTGTATGCAAAATCCCTGTAACATTGTTCAAACAAGAACATAGTAAAGCATACTACAATGACCTCCGCGTATCCGTGGCAGAGTGGGTGTAATTTGGAAAAATGTGAAATTGCTTTCCTGATTTTTTTTGTCCCCAGTTCAAAATGCCACATGCTTTGCTAATAACAAACAGGAAAAAAAACATTTGATTTTGACTCTACTGACCGAGACATATTACTGGACTGTCTGCCTACTCACGTTGGTCTCTCCAGTTCAGCTCTTGAGGGCTTTGCTTTTCCATCAAATCCCATCTACATGATGTTGCCATTGGAGATTGTGTATCACCAATTTGAAGAGGTTAACCTCAGGAGCCCTTAAGGTTTAAATAGAGTTTTTCTTTTCCAGTAACCACTTGGTGTATTCCAAGTCCCACCCCCCACCCATTTGTTTATGTCTACTCTCTTAAAATTTAAATACGCAGTCAGTTTTTAAAGATGGGAAAAATAATTTCCTCTAATTGTGAATTACAAAACAGCGGAAATCACTAGGAGAAAACTGACTTCCTTTATTTTAAAAATGAGTGCATATTTTTTGTCAGCATTAGGCTTAAAGGAACATTTCAAGAAGACATGTTCACTCAGAATATGAGATTAAAATAGCTCACATATTTATGTTGTGCAACACATTTATCACAATGTTACAAAATTATGACCTACGAATTTGTGCTATTTAAACTTTTAATATTATGTTATTAAATCTAAACCAAGGGGTTTTGTTGCAGTAATTTCTCTCAGGATTACAGTTTATAGGCACAGGTAATAACTAAAGCAATTTTTGAGTCACTTCTCCAACTCACTCCACCTCAACCAAAGTGCTGTTGTGGATTTTCAGGGGTCCCTGAGGCATTTTCAGCTGTAACGCAGTGTTATACGCTGTTTCAGAATGCTCTGTCATTAAACAGTAAACATCTTTCTTTGTGTTAGAACGATCCTGGCTTGCTGGTTAATGCAACTGCACCCAGATTTGCTTCATAACAACAAAAATGTGTTTTCAGTTGAGCCAAAAATGCCAAACATATGAATTTCTTATGCAACTTATGGAACTGGCATGTGCCCGTCAACAGGTAAAAGGTCACTTTGAAAGAGATGCAGTAGCTGCCCATCCACCCATCTCTTTTACACTCTGCAGGCTTCACAGCCTGTACAATAGGTAAAGTGGCAAGAGCAGAGGCCATCTACTGGTCTCTAGGTGCCCAAGAAGCAGACGAGGCTGGTTAGCCGATACAAGCCATATCGAGTTAGGCATTCTGCCAATTCTGTGCTGGGGCTGTGCTCCCCTGGTTTCATATTTGCAAATTTCAGCTCGTAGGGCTCAGTGTATGCTCAGTTATGGGCCTCAACTGATCCACTCAGGAGGCTACAATTAAACTGAATGACAGCCCTAACATATATCTATAGTATCTGTAAATGATTATTACACCATCATCCAAATCTGCTGTTTCTTCCCTCATTCCTCCAACATTCTCTTTTGAGATATAATATTAATATATATTATATCTCAGATTTGCAATTTCTTTGCCAGATGGCCGTTCAGCAGCTTGGATCTGACACATGGGAAATAAAAGACAGACATTTTAGACTTGAAGCCGAAGACAAAGAAAAACAAAAGCTTCTGTTGAGAGTTTTTTTTTTTGCTCGTATCACTACAACACCAAATCTATTAATACTGAGGAGATGACGACTTGTCAGAAAGGAACCTGAGCCTTCTGCCGAGGATTAGTGAAGCCAGCCACTGGCAGAACACCAGTGAAGACAGTCCTCAGCAAAGCACTAGTGAAGACAGTCGTCTTCGTCAGAGAGCTAGTGAACACAGCCATGTGTGGGACATGGTCCTGGGCACAGTTCACATTGCTGTTCTTCATGGTGGATGGCGTTGATGGGTCTGTCTCTCCTTTCCCAAACACTGGGTCTTGAGGGGAGAATATAATTGTTCAACTGGAACAGCAGTGGCACAACTCCCTTCTTCAATCGACGTAACCTTCCAGGAGTTAGCCCCACTAAATTCTCAGCAAGGAAGTGTCTACCAAAAAATCTTAGTACTGCTGGTGATGGGGAAATTTTCTCGCCAAACACTGATTTCTTACATTAGCATTGGCAAGGGAAAGAGTGGAATAAAAGAGAAGAGAATTTTGCAGAGGAGCTGCTCAATGGTATCAATGAAAGTTTTTCATGGTACATATTCGTGTTTTCCTCATGGTGGTAAGCCAATTAGCGAAACGTAGCTTTCTCTTTATTAGCTAAGTTAGCAAGCCATTAGCTGGCTAATTTTACTATGCAGTTGCTGCAATAAGTCCTAAATTTTAAGAAACTAAACACAACAACTATCAAAATACAATTACACAAAACACTTGATTGAACAAAGTTACAAAAATTCTAAGATTTGACCCGATAAGTTTTAATGGGGATCAAAATTTATAGCTAAGCAGGAGGATGTTAGTCATGCTAATGTGATGTGACAACGGAAGCCCTGCCCCAAACTGGAGACTAAATGGATCAGGCCCTGCGAGATCCGAGGGAGGGTGAGAGAGGTGATTTACTGGGTTCGGCTGCCTTCCTGGGGCCAGTGTGTGGTCCTACACCAGGACCGGTTGGCTCCTTACCTGGGATGGGCTCCTGCTTTCCCCGCCCCAGGCTCCATACCCGCATCCCCGGCCCAGTCTCCACCAGTGGTGACAAGGACTGTGTGGCCTGCCGCCCCCTACCAGTCACCATCGGCACCTGCCGCCCGGACCACTTGGCTCAGGAGACAATGCCAGACCCCAGGTCGCCTCCAGGACTTTGTCCTCCCTTGGGGACGAGGAACTGGGGGGGGGGCAGTTTAGCGACCTAGGGCTACCCCGTGTTCAGGGGATGACATCTTTGTGTATGCCACTGGCAGACAAATCAGTTGTAAGGGCGGGAGACAACGCCGGGGGTATAGTTTTTGTTTTTTTTATTTTTAAAAAAAGTAAGCACCGCGTCTTAGAGACTTACCACAATGCTACATTATTATTATTATTTTATATTATTGAGAAGCTACCCCTTCTCAAAAGGTTAAGAAGGGGTTGACTGCACAACCACTGTGCCAAACGGTGTTCAATCAAAAATTTGAGCTCTAGAACATAAGCAAGAATCTATGTCTACAACATCACGCAATGACTAGAGTAAAAATAGCAATTTTTGAGTTTTTATTGTGTAAATTCAATTCACAGCTGTTGATGGATGTCTGTGACTCGTCATTTGATTCTTGCAATTCCAATATCAAAAACCAGTATAATATATATATATATATGATTCAAGAAATTTTTGCACTGGTTAGCTATGTGATTAGTTTTCCTTTTCTCTTATATATATATATATATATATTCCAAGATTGCTCACATTCAGGCAATCAAATAGATTAACTTTTTTTCTCATAAAACCGCTACAGTGCTTGTATGCAATATCACAGTTTGACTGCAACTGTAAAAATTCAAATACTCTCAGGGCATAAATGAATTAAATATATAGTGTATCGATGAGTTTTACATACAACAAATTCCAGTTCATGGTCATGTTTTTGAGATTACTTTGGTTGATGAAAGGCATTTGGACAAAAGGGCGTCTTAGTAATGTTTGTTTTATATTTCTGTTTTAATAGTACACCGATGCAACAGTACACTAAGATAAGTCTAATCTGTGCCCATAATCATTATATTTAACTTTAATAATTACCTTTTTTTTGTTTTTGTTTTTGTTTGGGGCTTATATTAAGAGTGTATAAGTAATTATTTAGATTTAAATTATTCCAAAGTTAAAATATGTCCTTTGGGAATGGTATAGTAATGTGTAGTTTCTGTCACTTTGTCTGGCAAGCTGAATGATGACAATACTTAAAAATTCATCCAATAACAACTTTAAAAATAACAATGGCATGTCTATAGCATTTCCCTTGGTGGCGTCTGATGGAAGTGGAGCTGCATCTTTTTGCTCTCCCTTTGTCTGGTTGCCCATTTTCACACAACGGTCATCCGTATTAAGAACACAGTATCATCCACATATTGAATTGGGCATCTAATTGGAGGCTGACTTATGAACTTGCTCACATTAATTATGTAAAACCAGGAAGCACCGAAGGTAACTGAATGGGCGATGTCCTCAAAACCTACATGCCCTGTGGGTACCCAGATGGGTGATGCAGGAAATGGGAGTTACTGAGATGACATAGAGTCAGAGAAACACTCGTCCAGACGAGTGTGAATAAACTGCGTTGTGTGGAACAAACAGCGCCAGTGCCATTAACTGGAACCTAGGTTTGGGCCTCCAGCTCCCAACAAGTTTTTGTTGTTTGTCTACGGCTGACATTTTTATTAGAAAGTTTCCCCTGAGCCGGCTGAGAACCTAAGTTGAAAATTGGAAGCAAATTAAAGTTTTTGACTTTAGAGCAGAACTTTGACTCCCTGGCTTTTGGTCGCAACATACATACAAAGAACTGGACAGAATGCCAACCAGAGTTAAATAAATTAAGTTTAAAATTATAATAGTTATACTTAAATAACACAAAATACTTTAATTCTATTTTTCAGTTTTCAGCGAAGCAATCACCGCTAGCGTCAAATTACTTTTAAAAGTGTATGCAAAATCCCTGTAACATTGTTCAAACAAGAACATAGTAAAGCATACTACAATGACCTCCGCGTATCCGTGGCAGAGTGGGTGTAATTTGGAAAAATGTGAAATTGCTTTCCTGATTTTTTTTGTCCCCAGTTCAAAATGCCACATGCTTTGCTAATAACAAACAGGAAAAAAAACATTTGATTTTGACTCTACTGACCGAGACATATTACTGGACTGTCTGCCTACTCACGTTGGTCTCTCCAGTTCAGCTCTTGAGGGCTTTGCTTTTCCATCAAATCCCATCTACATGATGTTGCCATTGGAGATTGTGTATCACCAATTTGAAGAGGTTAACCTCAGGAGCCCTTAAGGTTTAAATAGAGTTTTTCTTTTCCAGTAACCACTTGGTGTATTCCAAGTCCCACCCCCCACCCATTTGTTTATGTCTACTCTCTTAAAATTTAAATACGCAGTCAGTTTTTAAAGATGGGAAAAATAATTTCCTCTAATTGTGAATTACAAAACAGCGGAAATCACTAGGAGAAAACTGACTTCCTTTATTTTAAAAATGAGTGCATATTTTTTGTCAGCATTAGGCTTAAAGGAACATTTCAAGAAGACATGTTCACTCAGAATATGAGATTAAAATAGCTCACATATTTATGTTGTGCAACACATTTATCACAATGTTACAAAATTATGACCTACGAATTTGTGCTATTTAAACTTTTAATATTATGTTATTAAATCTAAACCAAGGGGTTTTGTTGCAGTAATTTCTCTCAGGATTACAGTTTATAGGCACAGGTAATAACTAAAGCAATTTTTGAGTCACTTCTCCAACTCACTCCACCTCAACCAAAGTGCTGTTGTGGATTTTCAGGGGTCCCTGAGGCATTTTCAGCTGTAACGCAGTGTTATACGCTGTTTCAGAATGCTCTGTCATTAAACAGTAAACATCTTTCTTTGTGTTAGAACGATCCTGGCTTGCTGGTTAATGCAACTGCACCCAGATTTGCTTCATAACAACAAAAATGTGTTTTCAGTTGAGCCAAAAATGCCAAACATATGAATTTCTTATGCAACTTATGGAACTGGCATGTGCCCGTCAACAGGTAAAAGGTCACTTTGAAAGAGATGCAGTAGCTGCCCATCCACCCATCTCTTTTACACTCTGCAGGCTTCACAGCCTGTACAATAGGTAAAGTGGCAAGAGCAGAGGCCATCTACTGGTCTCTAGGTGCCCAAGAAGCAGACGAGGCTGGTTAGCCGATACAAGCCATATCGAGTTAGGCATTCTGCCAATTCTGTGCTGGGGCTGTGCTCCCCTGGTTTCATATTTGCAAATTTCAGCTCGTAGGGCTCAGTGTATGCTCAGTTATGGGCCTCAACTGATCCACTCAGGAGGCTACAATTAAACTGAATGACAGCCCTAACATATATCTATAGTATCTGTAAATGATTATTACACCATCATCCAAATCTGCTGTTTCTTCCCTCATTCCTCCAACATTCTCTTTTGAGATATAATATTAATATATATTATATCTCAGATTTGCAATTTCTTTGCCAGATGGCCGTTCAGCAGCTTGGATCTGACACATGGGAAATAAAAGACAGACATTTTAGACTTGAAGCCGAAGACAAAGAAAAACAAAAGCTTCTGTTGAGAGTTTTTTTTTTTGCTCGTATCACTACAACACCAAATCTATTAATACTGAGGAGATGACGACTTGTCAGAAAGGAACCTGAGCCTTCTGCCGAGGATTAGTGAAGCCAGCCACTGGCAGAACACCAGTGAAGACAGTCCTCAGCAAAGCACTAGTGAAGACAGTCGTCTTCGTCAGAGAGCTAGTGAACACAGCCATGTGTGGGACATGGTCCTGGGCACAGTTCACATTGCTGTTCTTCATGGTGGATGGCGTTGATGGGTCTGTCTCTCCTTTCCCAAACACTGGGTCTTGAGGGGAGAATATAATTGTTCAACTGGAACAGCAGTGGCACAACTCCCTTCTTCAATCGACGTAACCTTCCAGGAGTTAGCCCCACT
The DNA here is from genome assembly GCA_025775065.1 of Hiodon alosoides. NCBI lineage: Eukaryota > Metazoa > Chordata > Actinopteri > Hiodontiformes > Hiodontidae > Hiodon > Hiodon alosoides. Next base: position 17,940 of record JAOYSI010072332.1, read on the forward strand.
AAATTCTCAGCAAGGAAGTGTCTACCAAAAAATCTTAGTACTGCTGGTGATGGGGAAATTTTCTCGCCAAACACTGATTTCTTACATTAGCATTGGCAAGGGAAAGAGTGGAATAAAAGAGAAGAGAATTTTGCAGAGGAGCTGCTCAATGGTATCAATGAAAGTTTTTCATGGTACATATTCGTGTTTTCCTCATGGTGGTAAGCCAATTAGCGAAACGTAGCTTTCTCTTTATTAGCTAAGTTAGCAAGCCATTAGCTGGCTAATTTTACTATGCAGTTGCTGCAATAAGTCCTAAATTTTAAGAAACTAAACACAACAACTATCAAAATACAATTACACAAAACACTTGATTGAACAAAGTTACAAAAATTCTAAGATTTGACCCGATAAGTTTTAATGGGGATCAAAATTTATAGCTAAGCAGGAGGATGTTAGTCATGCTAATGTGATGTGACAACGGAAGCCCTGGGAAGTCCGGTCAACCAGAAATAGTTTTAAAACCTGAACAAAATGTATGACACATAATCTTAGAGTTTAAATTAGCTCCAAAAACAAATAATTTCATATTTTGCAAACTATTACTTTACTTACAGTAATATCTTTTAAAACATATTTAGACAAGCAGGTGGAAGCCCTTCCTGAGGAAAAGTGTTTTTTTTTTTTTTTTTAATTATTCATTTATTTTTTAACATTTCTCCATCCCTGTGATTAAAATGTGTGTCTTAAAATAAGTTTCATAATTACTAGTTTAATTACTGGTTTGTCCTCGGTAAATGCACCATTTTTCTGTGTTTAGAGTCTTTCCTTTTTTAGTTTTATTAAAATATAAATAAATAGTGAAGACTGCCAAGCCTCTTAAAAACCTATTGAAAAACCAACACCATTAGTTTGAGAAATGTACATGACAGTATAAGAAAAGCCATGAGATGTCTGAAGAAATGCAATATTTTTCTTTACTGCTTATGTATTTGTAAGCCCTTCTGTCCTAAAGTCTGTGAATCAATCATGTTCTAACCCAATTACACAATGCAGGAAAATTGGTGCTTTCCATGAAAACACTGAGAAGATGCTGTTTTGCTGCCATTTGGTGACTTTAACGATACAAAAATTTCACCTGTAGCTCCAGATTCGTTGTAGAAACGTGTAATCAAATACTCAAAAGTGTGGAAAAATACCAGAAGGCAAGGTCTCCAGGTCCTGCACTGCAAATTGGATGTTTGGCTATAGCATATTTTAGGTCAAATAGGCCAAAGCCCAGAACATTGCAGTTGCAAACTCCATCATCAAGAAGGCTTCACTGTTAAATTCAAATCGATGAGATACCTCTGCCCTTCAGCAAATATCAAGCTGTCTGTGAGAGACTCTGTGTGTCCTCTTTCTTTCATAACATTTATTAAACCAAATGAGACACATTGGCACCCCTAGATGGAAATAAATCTGAGTAACATGCCAAACAAGCATGTACTCTGCTTGCCTTTGGGCAAACAGTAAAATAAAACCTCCCCATATTGCTTATCAACAAACTCTTATATTACACTGTGAAAGCCCCTTCTTAGATTATTTACTTAATTGGGCAGAAATAAAAACACACATCACAGAAAAGATGATGGCAAATGAGTCAGGCATGCTGATTTTTAAATCTGTTGACTAATATCTGGACATGGAAACCCGTCACCACCAGAGATATCTAACAGCAGTCGCTACAATCAGATTAACGTCAAACGTGTCAAACATCTTAAGAATAGCTTGACCACTGAGGAGCAGCTGGCATGTTATGGCAAGTGGGCATCTGACATAATGTGTGGAATAATCCCAGCAAAATGAGCCACACCCAAAGTCAATTCCATTCTGAATTTCCCTTTTTCACTGCTATTGATTAGAGTTTTACGACAAAAAACAGAGTAGCAATAAGGCACAGTCAACTCAAGTACAACGAAGCTAGACATAAATGACAGAATGATCACACTCAAACCAGTATGTCACATCTACTAATACTCTGTGATGTTCTTATAAAGTAGGTTTCATGCCTGCCCTGCAGTCAGAGTTCTCCCAAAAAATAGGGGATTTTAACCAGGCCAACATGCTTCAACAACTCTGTTGTGAAACAAGGAAAACTTTTAGTCAAGAGATACAACATTTATCAGGCGTCCGTCTCTCCTGCCATCAGAGAGTTTAAATTCCCACTGGAAAAATGATGCTACACAAACCTGAAGTGGGGAACAAACCAGAAATGTCGGCTACAAACCCAAAAATGTGGGGAACAGATCAAGAATTGTGAGGAACAAACCTAGAAACATGGTGAACAGACCCAGACATGTGGAGACCAAACCAGAAATGTTTTGAACAAACGTGGACTCTCAGGAAACTGAAGTGAATGATAATGCATGTGTAGAAAACATGACCCAAAAAGTGTTCCACACAATTTTCCATAAGATGAGAGCAGCATGCCCTTGATTTGTATCTTAGGTATTAAATATATCATACTTTTAAAATTCCTTGTCTTGAGGACATTTGAATGTGCATATGCTTAGTTGCTTAGCATGATGGTTGCCAAACATTTACTATTGGAAACATAACTAGCATGAGAAGTAAGCTAATGCTGGCTAAACGTTGTACCCAATGAAGAACTAACACATGTACGTACCAAATAAAAAATGTACGTACTTTAGGATTTTATCTTGTTCACAACTTTTCTCCGACTCTCTTACCTATATCTCTCTCTCCCTCTCTCTCCCAAAAACACACACAATTGAATGCGATCACCATGCTAAAAAAAAGAGAGGAATGTTTTATGCCGTAGTTGTGAATGAACTGCAAATCCAAATTTACAACATAAATGTCTTAAAACAAACATCTGTCCAACAAAATGGCATCTTTGTAATTTATACCCCTACATGGCCATGCCACTAATCAAGCTGCCATCGTGGCAATGATAATGACCCATAGACTCACACATGCCCACAGTGCCATCTAGAGGAGAGCTAAGTAAAATTACAAAGCGATGCTGTTTATGGCGAAGTGTTCCATTTCCTGTTAGAACTTGTATTAGCTAACTTTTGGTACATGCAATTGTTCTATTACATCTATTACGACAACCTTTTACCCCCTGTTATCGAAAACATATGATTTAAATGACCAAATATTTCCAGAGTGTGTGTTTCAAAATTCCTTTTTGTTATTTTTAGAGGAAACACATTACATTATATTTATTGCTTAAAATGTAGTCTCACGATTTGCCACATTTCAATAAAGAATGTTATACCCTGAATTTATACTGAAATAAAGAAATTACAACCTCTGGTGGACCAAACACATCAACCAAGAACACATTAGTTGAAACTGCCAAAATACTAAACGGATCGGTTTGAATAATTAATTTCACATTTCTTTATATTACATGTATCTTTTCAACTGTCATAATTCAATTTATAATCTTTAAAAAACGATGTGTTTTCTTCTTTTATTTCAACTGCATTCTGAATTTCATGTCAGATCCATTCAGTCCCTTCAGACTTGAAATACTATCATATTGGTCTATATTTCAGTAAAGTTTTTAACATACGTTTTAGTTTTTTTCAGAAACAATTTGGATTTATTTTTATCACGTCTTCTCACATAAGCTTTTGCTATTACAGAATAATAACATTATTTGTCAAAGCATTTGTTAAGAAAGAGTACTAATTTGTCAATGTCAGGAGTTAATGTTTTTTAACATTTAAAGTTTTTTATATA
>JAOYSI010072333.1:0-21674 GCA_025775065.1 Hiodon alosoides
CCCCCCCCCCCCCCCCCCCCCCCCCCCCCCCCCCCCCCCCCCCCCCCCCCCCCCCCCCCCCCCCCCCCCCCCACAATATTCTGTCTCAGATATTTAAATAAAAACAGAAACACTGAAAGGAAGGAAGGTCAAATAATTTTAAGTTGTATAAAAAGTAAGGGATAGAAAATGGACACAAAACAGAAGGAAGACGAAAGAGTAATAGAAGACTGTTTTTTTAATTGCTACAATACAGACAACTACAGACGGTATACAAGTACAGGCAGTTTCACAATGATACATATCTACGAAATGTTATTTGTATAGAAAAGACGACAACAAAATGGAAATTTAAACAAATCTTTAAAAAGATTTATTAAGGGAGCAATGTTACTCTACTAACACAGATTATTAGCCTAGTATTACAAAGCCGAACAAAATACTGTTAAGTGATCTTAAAAAAGAAAAGAAAATCAGAAAAAAAAAGAATTTTGTCACTATGAAATACCTTGAGGTCTTATTGATTTTTATTCATTATTATTATAATTATTTTTGGGATTATTATGATTGTTGTTATTGTTATTATAATTATTACTGTTATTATTATAATTGTAATTGTTATTAATTGTACACTTCCCATGTTTGTTTGTAGAATTTGCTCTCTACTTTTCTCTCTCCCTCCTTTATTCTCCTCCTCCTCGATGTCCTTCTATTCTCGTCTGTCCTTCGTGCTTCTCTGTCTCCTCTTTCTTTCACTCTCGTTCATTTTGTAGTCCATGTGTCGTTGTTGATATAGTTAACTGTATTTCTTTATAGGGGAAAGATACAAAGCACGACAAAATAAAATAAAAACAACAAACAAACAAAAAAAATCTGAGTTAGCCTTCCTGACCTGACAGTTGAAAATTGATAGAAAAATGAAAGACAGAAAAGATGAAAAAACGTGAAGAAACAGCAGGCAAAGTTAAAGTGGAATAAATAAGGAAAGGGGGGGGGGGGGGAGCAAATTCTAGATGAGGGCAACCAATCAAATTAATGCAATGAAAAATGGAGAGGAAAAAAGACATTGTGTGCCACAGCTGTCATAGAAATCTGATCTCTCCGTTATTTTAGGGAGATCAATACATTGCAGGAACATTAAGAAGCTCTTGCTCATCTGTGTGCATAGATGATTTTAAAAGCCGCTGAAAGGATCGAAAAAGCTGTGATGGATTGATGTGTTTGCCTTGAAATGACAGCAAGGTGCAGTGGTGGCCTGTCATAAAGACTAATTGTCAGGCAGCAATCAAAGTAATGTTCCAGCGCCACCAGCTGTGCCCAAAGCCCTGGATCCGAACAACTGAACTCTTCGCAGATGGCTGGTCTTACCTCCAGTAAGTATTTTATGTCAAAAGTTATCTCTGCGCGGCAACATCTCATCAGGAAGTCATTTGATTTTTCCGTTAGAGGGTAGGGACTGTCACCATTTTTTAGGATGATGTAAAATAAACCTTTAATCCTCCAACGTGGGTATGATAGATTTATTGGAAAGACATTGTGGTAAAAAACGAATCATATCGCAAGGAAATCAGATGCCAGCAATGAATGGTCTTTCTCAGAAAAGTGTGTGTGTGTGTGTGTGTGTGTGTGTGTGTGTGTGTGTGTGTGTGTGTGTGTGTGTGTGTGTGTGTGTTCGATTTGAGATATTCTTAACTATTCTATTAAAACTTGCACACAAACAGCGAACAAATAATAAAATTGGCATTAGCAAGCCATAGGGATAATCAAGGAGGGAAATTATAGAAGTTATGATTATGTTGCAATAAACATTTTTTTTTATTCTGCTTGGTATCGACAGGCTGAGGTCAAACTTTAGAGGTAGGATAATTAGGCTGTTAGTTAAGGCTGTTACTGTTGCACTCAAGGAGTACTGCTGTCCTGTTCTCTTGCCCTCTTCACACTTCTGGCCACACCTTACCTTTGAGGCAGGAAGACCTGCACCCCTGCATGGCTGAGCGGAGTGCAACACAAAAGCCTTTCCTCCCAGAAGTGGGCGGTGAGAGTGGGGAAGTTGGGTGGGTCGGGGGCTCATGCGAGACAGCCACCAGATTGGGATGAGGACCGTAAAGTAGAGGCGGGACCAGGCCATAGAGCTGGAAGAGGAGGGCGGCCAGCAGGGGCGCCCAGGGCGGCTGTCGGGTGGCGGGGGCAAATAGCTGGAGGCTGTGGGAGGAGTGGAGAGGGAGGCAGAGCAGCACCAGGAGGGAGAGAGAGAGGGTAAGCGAGCGTGCTCTCGCAGCCTCCAGCTTTGGGGACTCCACCGTGACTGGGGTCCGGTAGGGGGCCTTGCAGATCAGGTCCAGGTAGATCCCCAGTAAGACCAACAGGGGGAGCAAGAAAATCGTGGTGGCAAAAACGTAGACCAGGAACTCCGGACTGAGGACTGTGTCGGGGGCACACACTCCCCAGTGGCTTCCGTGGATCTCGGCGTAGGTGAAGTTCCCCAGGTCCTTCAAATAGAACTTTGACAGGAAGCCACCATAGGGGAGATACTCGCCAATGATGGAACTGTCCTGAGGGCCGGGGTATTTGGGTGGCGGAACGGCGGTTGTCCAGTTCCTCCACGCAGACCCGCCCAGCCCCAGCCCCGCGGTGCCTTCCCCTTCAACCCTATCCCAGGTGTCCAAGACATTCCAGAAGAATTGGGCAAAGGCGGACAGGACAGAACTTACCCAGCTGAGCAGAACCAAACATAAAGCCCTGCGCTGAGTCACCACAAAGGCGTATCTATGACAGAGAAAGAGAGTAACAGTGACCAGGCCCACCACAACCACCAACATGCGTCATTCAGTACCTCACAGAATACAATTCTTATAATCTTCTTGTAGAGTTGTATCACTGTGATCCCGTTGCTACTGCATCAAAGTAAGAGAGGATGTTTGTCGAGCTGTGCCATAAGCCACCTGGGACCTCAGCAAGGACTAACCTTGATCTTCTTCCATGTATTTTAAGCTTTTAATTTACAACCTCTTTCTGCACTTAATGGTCTCTGCACAAAACCAAGCAATGATAAACTAACCAGGCTCAGCTCATGTTACAAGACAAATGATTAAACCAAGAAAACTGTCACCCAGGAAAAAGGTCAGTAATGCAGCTAAAATGGGGTTTTCTCTTACTCTACACAATTTGCTAAAGAATTTGCTTGCAACATGAGGAGAAAAACAACATATTGCCAAAATTTAGCAGCAGCTACATGTCACATTATTTATACGGATGACACTATTTTTTCTTGATAAGGCTTCAAACATGTCAGCAATGATGTGATTATTACATCATCTAGAACAGCATCATTATTAGTGTTTCAGCTCAGTTCCTAATCCATCTTATATGCCTCTACCCCTTATCTTCCATTCCTAATGGATAAAACAAATTCCCTTTCTCGTCTAACTTTTCACTATTATGTCCTCACTTTGTGGTTTCCAATTTGAGGGTTTCTCTCCACTAACCCCTCACTAGTGACCCACTATTTCCCCCCCTTGAGAACTCACCTTGCTCCCAGCCTGAAACGGAGGTGTGAGTCCAGGGCCATCATCAGCAACAGGTACATTGTGAACTGCCTAACCAGCAGGGGGCAGCACACCAGGGTCAGGCAGGTGTAGAGGCACTGTGGGGTCCTGAGGTTCAACAGCACTGACACCGGGAGCTCCACTGCTCCTCCCAGTGCCCCAACCCATCCCAGACAGAGCCGCAGGCCCCTGGAGACGCAGTCACCGCCACTGCTCCCGCGGCCGTGACTCCCCCTCACGCATATCCTCACACTCACTCCAATCACGGAGACTGACACTAGACTCTGGCACAGGGAATACACCCACATGTGCTCCATGGCTATGGGGGAACAGTAAGAGAGAGAGAGGGGAAGAAATGCAGGGGAACGTTAATGCTGTGACTTTGCTGGTGTTTGCATGGCTCCGAAAATAGACCTGTCTGCCCTAAAAATGATGCAAACTAAACCCTTTCCAGGTGTTCTGTGACATCTTGCAACTTGGAGTAACAGCACTGAACCATAACATGCTCTGTCAGTCATGACTGGCCTCGCCGTGATCTCTTAATCGCAATGTAAAAGTGTGACCCAACAAGGTGGTAAATGATTGAATGATGGGAAACTGAAAAACACCGAGCCACAATGAAAGTGGACAAGAAGAGGAGAAGTATTGACTGATGGAAGAAAAGTTCTGAAAACGAAAGATAAAGCCCTACCTGGTCCAAAAGTGGTAATAGAACAGCCTCCTAGTGTAAGGTGAAAAATTCCTTGCCGCCTGGGTTTGTGCTGTTATATATTCTTATCTGGCTCTTTGTCCCCTGCAATGACATACAGAACAGATTCACACAGACCCCACAAACTTCGCACACACGCTGCCACCTTTTCCCTCACAAGCCAATTGGCACAAACAGCTCAATAGTGTCAATGCTGCAGCAGCACTGCCCTTTACATCTGAGGCAACCTAGGGACAGTAAATCAGTACTGGATGCGCACACACAGTGTACCAGCATCCTTATCTCTCTGATTAAACATCTCACAGGAAGTGACCGGGAAGGCAGAGAGCAGAAGGACAGACCAAGAGATGGAGATATGAGAAGAGAAGAAAGAAAGCATTTTGGAATTGCTCCAAAAGATATTAAGCATTCACTTTATACTTTACAAAGACCTTGGACATAGTTGATGTGTTTTTTTCTCTCAATGGTTTTCTTCAAATTAATAGGTATTTCTGTAGACACTGCTGCAACATATCACAGACATGGCCTCAGGCAACAGAAAAGTCAATACTCACTGCTAAGAAAAACCATTACACAGAAGCAGAGCAGAGTGCTTCTCCCCAATAAAATGTCCTTTAAAAAGCTCAATCATTAATTGTGCTTTAAATATTGATTAATTTAGAATGTTTGCATATTTGCATTGGAACATACAGTGCCTTTAAAATGGATTAGTGCCCTTAAAAGATTGTAATAAAAACTTTTTTTTTGCTGATGTAAAAGCTTAATCTCTATTATTTGCAAAGAAAAAGTGAAGACATAAGAAAATGCAATGGATTTCGCAGGTTTGATTACAGCTCATTTCATTTGCTTATTGTGACCGGGAGCACAGTGGCCAATTGGTAGAGCGCCGCCCAGGCTGGGGTTGCTGGAAATTGGCGAAGTTTTTTCTCGGCTTGTTGTTAACCAGTGTCTCCTGTCGGCTTCTCCGTCGCCTTGCAGTACCATTGAGTGGGACGTGCCTCTCCTCCAATCGGTGCTGAACCTCTCATGAGGACTGTGTAGCCTGTGGAGTGTAAAAGAGACAGATGGTCAGAAGGCGACTGGATTGGAGGAGACTGGTCGTACTTCTTCGCCCTCTCAGTGTGGAAACGATTCGAAATGCAACAGTACAAATGGCGAGAAAACACCAATAATAGTTGTAGATTCAATATTAAATTTTCTTTCAAAAGACAAACCACAAAATTTATTTTACAAATGACTGTATTTTTTATCTAATTTTCAATTTTATTCACATTCTTTTGAGGTTTAGCCACCTGCCCGGCATGGAAGAATTTCTCTATGCTCTACTTTGAGCATAGTTGACTTTGAACCACAAGGGCTGTACCATTTTCCTCTTTTTTATTGTTAAAAAAGTATTAGTATTTTTAGAATATTCCAAAGCATTCTTTTAAATGCTTTGGAATATTATTATTATTCAGAAGTGTCCATTTATATGTAAGTACAAGCTTCTTCCAAGAGGAATCCCATAAAACCATGGTAAATGGTAGAAACATTTTCACATTTTGTTAAGAGACAAAATTACAGTCCTTTCAGTTCTGTCATGTCGCTCTGCCACCATCGTCTGGTTCATGCAGCCATTATTAAATCATAGTATTTGGGTTGAGTTGCATCCTTTCCTGAAGACCTCTGATTGTTGCCCATGGGTTGGAATGTGCATCCCGAACCGCTATTCACTTTTTGATTTCTTGCCTCCTTTTCCTGGCAAGGAAAATGTCAATCTATATAGAGCGGTGCAGGGCGAAATGTAAAGTTGCGAGTGTTGTTCCTTTAGCTTCACAACCATCTCTTGAATTGTGGAAAAGTGGCGTTTTGATGGAAGTTTTTAGCAGTATTTTGAGTACCGGCAGTGTTGCAAACTCGACTGAGTTTTTGAATGAATTTGTTTCGAAATTTTCCAATATTAGCAAAAAAATGGCCCTTAGTATGTACAGAGCATATAATGGTTCTCTGAGCTCTCAGATAAAGTTATGGGTAAAATATGCTGAAGAGCCTTGAAACATTTTCCCTATCCTCCCATCTCTTTCCTTTTTTATATTGCTCATTGATGGTTTAACTAATACTGCAATTAGTATTGATTCTTAATGGGTTTTTTTATGTATATTGAGTGACCTATAAACATCTACTGGCAAAAGATAAAAACCAAAAAACAACAACCTCATTGTTATTTTTAATGGACTTTCAAACTCACAAAATGCTTTCTAACTCTCTCCCTCCCCTAAGGTGCATACGCCAAGCAAGCATAGTATACATTGTGTGTATGATTGTTCTGCATGTGTGCTACTGTGTGTGTGTCCCTAAACCGTGTCTAGTGGCCCAGGAACATTTGCTGCTCCTCCTCCTGGCTGCAGTTATCTGAGTGGTGCACTTCATTAACGTCCTTGTTGTTGGCTGAAAGGAAACACAGCTCAGGTTCCTCAAGGCTCTCAAGCCGAGTTGGATTCGCATAATTGTCGCTGCCATTTCTCTCTGCATCTTGTTTCTGAGCTTATTATTGATTCAGCTGTGGTTGCTGAAGGCCCTTTCAGCTGTTGTATTTGATAAAGGCAGAGTGTGTAAAGCTTGGGCAAAAAAGCTGATGTATTGGAATCTCAGGTAGCCTGCAGAATCCTGATCCTCAGAGACCAAAAACCAAAATGATTCACTTCCTGCAGTGTTTCTTCATTGTCTTGTCGGCAACTTGGCCCAATCCTCCTCTGTTGCATAAATGACCTTGCAGACAGTTCTGTTGGCCAAAGCCAGGTCTGTGATAGGGGGCACTTCTGGGTAGTAGAACTGCAATTTTCTGCATAATGCCTCTTCCAGATTTCCATGCAGAGAACCACCAGAAAGCTTTTGAACCACTTCATCTCTTCTTTTGGGGACAGCAGTCCTAATGGGCGATGGTCGGCTGTAACCTTGGGCTACTTTAGGCTAATACTCTGACACTTTCCGGCATAGACAAAAAGACATTAACCTACCCTAAATTTAAACTTCACCCTGAATTTAGGGTTAAAAAAAAAAAAAACTCTGATCTGGCAACGCAGTCTGTCTGTAAAAAAATATTACACGGGGGAGACTGGAGGCTTCCAGCTGAAAGCTTTTCTTTCATGATAATAAGTTGTAAATATATTTGATAGCTTTTAATTGGGAAAACAAACATTATTTCCTGAAGCTCTATGTAACACTGGTAGTATTATTTTATCACAGTTAATAAATACATACGTAGGTCTTACTTTGTAGATTAATTTTAAACTGTATTTTTACAGTAGCTATACGTTCAGACAATTAACTACCTTAATTGAAATTTGTTAAGGTTAGTGATGTATGTAAGAAAATTAAATGGATAGTATAATGCAGTGGCAAAAATTGTAGCCATAAATTGTGAAATCTATCTTAAAGCATCTATGATTGCGGTTATTTTTAGGTCTGCTCTGGACTATGGGTGTTTGGCATATGGATCGGCTGCTGATATTTCTCTGCATAGCCTAGATGTGGTGCAGGCTAAAGCACCGCGGTCGTGGTGTGCTCTCCAGATGACTCCTATTCCATCTCTTTTGACTGAGGTCTTGGATGGATGAGACTGGCACTCAACTATTGTGCTAAACCGAAAGGTCAGACAGTGGGCTGCCCAGCAGCATTAGTGCTGAGGAAAAGTTCAGTACAGGACAGAGGCGTAGCCGTGATAGATCTGAGGAGGCTGTGGATGGTAACTCCAGCGGGGATCCTTGTCCGCTAACTAAGCACCACGTGATGCAGACTTAAGATTCCACTCACGGGGTATATACGGACCCGTCACACTTGCCAGATAGTGGAAGGGTGGGATATGCTCAGCTTTACAGGAACGACAAGCTCTTCTGTCTGAATTATTACTGGTTCTGCCTAGGGTTTATCTCAGGTGTAGGATGGGACTTCTTATGGCTCCAGCATAGGGAAATCTACAGACCCGCACCCTAGGCCGTAACGCTCCTTTTCTGTTGCAGAGTCTGTGTTTTGTCTAGTCCTATGAGTGGCAGCAATACGACTTAACGAGTAGAAGCTGCCTAAATTCAACACAAGAAGACGAAGAAGAAGAAGTAGGCGTACACTGCGTCCATTAGGCAGTGTTGAAAACAAATCTCGCGTGACGAGACGTGAACATTCCGTTTTGAATAGGGGTTGGAAACCCCGTTTTCTCTCTTTCCGTTTGCTGTCCACAAGCGAGGTACTGTGCTGCTTTATCTTTACGAGAATAGGGTGTTATTAACTGTCAAATGTTTGATTTTGATTTTGAAATCCTAGCCGTTTTCCGTAAAATAATAAAATTTTATAGAACAATTGGTTCGACTGGTCCTTATGTCGTGTTTCAAAGATATTTTTCACATGGTGCGTGACCGATGCTGTGCGGTAGGCAACAAGCTAAAGCCTGGTTTAATGGCTGCCCCCATTCAGAACTCGACTAGGCCTGTATATTTGTAAGACATAACACAAAGTGCGTCCACATTTTGCTACTTCGATTAAGCTGGCCCTGGTATTAAAGCAGATACAGTTATTTAAGTGGGGTTTGATGATGGATTTTAAAGGTGTATTTCGGTTGAGCACATCGGATTCTCCGTCGTGGATTTAGCCGCATTGCTACTGGCGGTGCCGTACCATGTAAACGCTGCCTTATAATGTTTCGTATAAAGGGTAACTTAATCATGGATAATGCGCGCTGGTATGCTCAATACCAGTATCTATTAAACTGACAAATATTGTTAGTGTGTTTTAAGTGTTTCGGTCTTGGCAGCTAGCGATCGGAGTGTGCTAGCCCATGTTTTGAACCTATGTTCACCAGGGGCATCTATTACACATTGGCTACAGTTTGTATTGGTCTAGGTCTTTAAAAAAATCATAACTTTAGAATGGAACTTAACATGCAACATTACCGATAATGGTATTTATTTTGATACTTAGTCCAAAAATAAGAATCTTTCCTTACTCCTATGCTGATTTCACAGATGCCTGGTGTCACAGTGAAAGACGTAAACCAGCAGGACTTTGTCCGTGCACTCTCAGCCTTCCTTAAAAAGTAAGTATTCTCCATCAGCCGTTTCTACCTTAGTGTTACTTTCAGCTCACCTAGTTGGACCCTGCTGAACAGTGTTTATGTAAGGTCTGATTCCCAAGCTTCCATCTTTGTCCTCCAATGTTGTATTGCCATTTTTCACCTCACTGTTTTGTTGACCCCCACCTAAGCTTTCGCGGTGTCTTCCAGGTCAGGGAAACTGAAGGTGCCCGAATGGGTGGACACAGTGAAGCTTGCCAAGCACAAGGAGTTGGCCCCATGTGACGACAACTGGTTCTATACCAGAGCTGGTGAGGCTTTCTCTTGTGTACTTTTTGAAGATACAGAAAAGATTGTCATTTACATCGGGGAATTGTCTATTTGAAACAATGTTTTTGCACTTGGGACAATGGGTGGGGAAGTTGATGGTTAATGGGATGACATGACATTTGTGCTGGGTCCGTTATTACATCTGGCTTTAATTGTACTGTTGGATTATGCACTGTTCCATATGTTTTCATCATTGTGATCCCAAGTGGGATCAGGGTTTTTGGCTTTTGCATTTTGGATGTCGTGAAAATGTACACATGTTTAGTCAACCTCTCTCTCAGCCTCTACAGTGCGTCACTTGTACCTGCGTGGTGGTGCTGGAGTTGGCTCAATGACTAAGATCTATGGAGGTCGTCAGAGGAACGGCGTGTGCCCTGCTCACTTCAGTCGTGGTTCCAAGAATGTGGCACGCAAAGTGCTGCAGGCCCTTGAAGGGCTGAAAATGGTGGAGAAGGACCCTAATGGGTGAGAACTTCTTGAGGTTGCATAGGCTGTGAAATGGTGTGCTAATGGCTTGAAATGATTAAAATAAACTCCTGATAAAGATATAGTTGAATGCTGCAAAACGAAATTCACATGCCCTGTTAATTACCTGTTGGGGGGGAGGGATTACCTTAAATTAAATGCCCAATAGCTTTAAATCCAAATTTCTAGATGTGCAAACCTTGTAAAGGATTCCCGGTCATGCATTTTACCGTTGCTTGTTGCCTAGTTCCGCAATTCTCAACTTGTCCTAGTGTTCCGGCAGGAGTCAAGTGACTATCTTTAGCAAGGCAAAATACCATTTAGATATATGCATTAGTTTCTTAATTGGAGCTAATTTTTAAGTTTATTCATAAATGGTGAGTGCAGATTTTCACTGTAAACTGTATATGATGGTCTGTGACCTTGGAGGTTCATCCTTGATCTAGTGGATTTGAAGTACACTAGACCAGGGCACTCAGCTGAGAATGGAACAACCAAATGGTTCAAAATCAGTTGAGCATATTTCTGTCCACGTATTAAACTGCTACATCTTCCTTCAGCGGTCGCAGACTGACTCCCCAGGGACAGAGAGATCTGGATAGAATTGCCGGACAGGTGAGCTTTTAAACATTTCTCTATATTTTTATTTCCCAATAGATTGTTCCTCTTACTGTTTTGCTGAACATCTTTGCTTCTGGTATTTGAGTTTTCTCCCCATTTCCCTCCCTCAGGTTGCTGCTGCAAGCAAGAAATCTTGAATTATGTAATAAAAAACTCTGGAACATTTGACTGATTGTCATCATTGTTGTCCCAAATCTCCTCAGAACATCTTGAAAGTTGAAACAGACATGAATTATTCAGAACATTCTTAAAGGGAATTCCAAATTGAATGTTTAAAATCTTCGTAGTGTACATTATTCATTTATATGGGTAATTAAAATTACATGGTGAATAACACAATTGCGGTCTTCTAATCTTGCCCGGTTTATTACGAAAAACTCATGGCCTATTGTTTGAAGTCATTTTAATTGGTGTTTTGAAAACTTTTACTTGCCCTTTGTTATTACTCTTATACATAAACTTGGGGCCTAGTCGTCGTAGCTGTATAATGCATGAGTTCCCAGTCCAAGACGTATTGCACAGGTTGAATGGCAATCAGCTTGGCTGTGACCCAGTCCTATTCCTGGAGCTGTGCAGGTGTTTCTTGAACTTCTGCATTTCTTGAAGCCCTGTTTTTAGGGTGTGGGGCTAGGCAGTCCTGGTCTTCCACAGTGCTGTATCATTTAGTTTAAAGGGAAAGCATACTTTGGATTTCAAATTTAATGCTATGAAATGTGAAACCCATTTAAATTTAGTTTAACTGCATGCACTGTGGTCCTCATGGGCTGTGGTTGCCTAATTCTTCCTTGGTTTAATGATAGGGGGTAATTTCACAGTATTGAGGTTGATTGATTTTGGGGTCCTCCCCAATGGGAAATGGGAACTCTTACTTTAGAGCATGCTTGGACACACAGGTTTCAATCTGTTACAAATGTTGATGCCCTATAAGTGGCAATCACGTGTGATCTTGGGTGAAGAAAGCCTAGCTAAAAAGACACAACGCTACATTTGCTTAGAATTGTAAGGAAACGGGCATTCAAATGACCTATGTTCATTGGTGGATCTTTGTTGCAGTACTGTTTGAGAACAGCAGATGGTGACAAAGCGAAATAATTCTGCCTTTGTTCTAGAATGACGTAATGGTAGTAGTTGACCTGTGGGTGTTTAGTTGTCTAATATAGCACTTAATATTATGAGACTGGTTTATATAAAAATGTTGTCAAAACTGATAATTTAACCAAGGTTAGGAACGGTTTAGACTCTGAATTGATTATTGGTGTCTTTTCAATTCCTGACATGGGGTTTTAATTTGACACAATTGTGCATTTCTTTGTATTTGCGTGTTACCTTATTATGGTGTTCTGTTTTCCTATGTGCTTTCAGTCACAAACGTTTGTCCGTCGGTTTTATTTTCCTGGGCGTGAAGTCATTCTTGTGCTAGTCTGTTTACTCTGGGATGGGTACGTTTGGGGCTCATCTTTCGTCTCGTTACCCTACCCTTTGTTTTTTAACACCAGCTGTTTTCAGACACCTGAGCCCCTCCTCCCCCATCCATCTCTGTCCCGTTCTCCTACTCTGTTATTTAGGAGAGAGGGAGGATGATAAACATGTCCTTGAGCCACTGAGAAAAATGTGAGGAATGTATTTGAGAACCCTGGATGTTTGTTCACTTGCTACTGTAGGACAAGGCTGTCTTGGATGCTTTTATTGTCATGGTAAAATGTGAGCGATGTGGCAGTTTTTTAAGTGATGTGTTTTTATTCCTCTTTGGGGTTTGTGCGTGGGCAGGCGTTGCCATCAAAATTGTTATTGGCATGGCATCGCAATAGATCACAGTGTGTACCGTATCATTTGATTAACCCTATTAAATAACCCATGCAAACTCACTCAGGGATTGCTGCCCCCTGTCACAGTACGCGTTTCCTTCACTGTCTGCACATACTGTGAATATCAATGCGACAATGCCATCTTATTCTTCTCTTTAACCTGATGGCTGGAGAATTCTTCCCAGCCGCCTTTCAAAAATAGCAGTCCTATCATCAGTGGCACCACTCGGGCCCTTTCTGAGAACCATGGTTCACGCAGAAGGCTATTCACAGGGGCTGATCTTGCCCTCAAACTGGAATGACTCAACTCTGAATTCCAAATTTAGATAAGATCAGATTTTCTCTTGCACAATGGGTTTTCACAAGCGCCACTGTTCTGCTTTTTAGCACAAAGCCTCCCCTGGCCAGCTCACAATACCCCTGTTCCCCACAAATTCCATTGCTGATAAAACTCAAATGTTTACCATCTTAACGGGGCCTAATCTTGACCGTGCGTTGAGGAGGTTTGAGGGAAGGCAGAACACAGAGTGAAAAATCAATGGCGCTGATGAAACTGGAGGGCCGGCAATGCTCCCTCTCAGGTTGCCTTTACCCTGCTGCCTCTGTGTTTGTGTATCCGGCAGGTGGTCTGACTGTGCCGCGCGCGGAAGCCTGTCTGTTTGTGTGTGGCAAAGCTTTAGACGTGGAGCCTTTGTGTTTCGTTTACTCAACGGGCTGGCGCCAAACCCCCCCACACCTGCCTCTGAGGAAAGATGGGATGAAAGAGTGGAGAACAGATGCAGGAGGGAATGGGGGTGGTGGCACAGGGTCATCGTATGGAAGAGCGTTGCTTTTGGCCCAGCGTTTGGATGGCTGATCCGATGTCCCACCTGTCGCTGTGTGAGTGAGGGGAACAGGGACGGAGAAGGTGGGGGGGGGGGCTAACAGATGCCGGACATTGAGGGGACCGGGTTGGTGGAATTGTAAGTGGAATCATGCACACTTTTTGCACCTCTTTAAAGCCGGGGGAGGCCCTAAAAGACAACTGGGTGGATCTGAGCGTGTGCTGGCCTGTCAGGGTTTTGTGTGGTGTGCCTGCATGTGTGTGGCTTAGCTTATCTTGTTTTTCTTCACACTATTAATGCTATTGTTTGTTTTTCCACCTGTCAAACACCTATACAAGTATAAACCCTTATTTTATTTTGTTGTGTCTGTTTCTTAATGTAAACGACAACTGCCCTCTTTACCCTCTATCTCTTCAAGAAACATGAGGTCTACTTTACCTGCCCTAAGCCCATGGCTGTATTTTACATTTTACTCTTTTAGCAGACGCTCTTATCCAGAGCGACATGCAAAAGTGCCAAGGCTTTTATATAACGTGGTATAAGACAGCGAATGTCCATGTCCTATTGAACAGGACTGAAAGAAGGTGAAGGTTTTAATGAATGTACAAATCGCATACAAAAATCAATATAGAACAAAATATTTACATTGATTACATTGATACATGATTAACAATTGCACAGTTCACAGAGGGAAAATCAAGGTTGTGGTGTGAGGTGCTGTTGGAAGAGTGAGTTTTCGGGTTTCCTCTTGAAGGCAGTGGAAGCTTCTATTAGTCTGACTGCGGCAGGTAGGTAATTCCAACATTTGGGTGCAAGTGATGGGAAGAGTGGCGTGGTTAATGTCTGGTTCCGCAGAGAGGACATCTAAACATCTGGCACCGGCAGATCACAAGGGTCTGGTAGGGATGTCAAGTGACTACAGTTTCCATCTTTGGTCCCTCTCTCTCACCTTCCCACACTTGGAGGGCTGAGTGCGAATACATTTGTACTCCTGGAACCAATTAGACCTAAAACTATTGTGCATTAACAGTAATTAAACCTTGAAAGCAGATAGCTCCCTAGTTGCAATAATGAATGCGGCAATCCCATGAGTGGTGGACCGCTGTACTAATTTAGTATTTACTGCAGTAATAATAAAAATAAAACATGCTGGCGGATGGATCCTGAATCTAGGTGTGTTTGCGTAATGTTCTCTAAGCACCCCCCTTTAGCTCTGAAATATGGACAGGGCTGTGTAATCCCCCTCCATAGAATAACTCCTAGATCCAGGCACAGTGTGAGAACCAGTGCCATGACTTGTAAGAATTCATGGTCAAGTGTTTTTTAACCTCCCACCTCTCTTGTTCTGTTTACCTTTCTCAAAACCTCCCTGACTCCCTTCTGCCTACCACCCCCCACCCACCTTGAAATTCCAAAGCCCATACTTTGGCCCATCCCTATCTGCTACCTCAGCGTCTCGCTCTGTTGCCCTCTCCCTCCATCTCGCTCAAGTGGCTTTATCTTCATAGCTGTGGAACGGGCGGTCGCTTGCATATGTGTGTCAGTAACTTCCTATGAACGGACTGATCCTTGTGCTTGTGGGTAAAGGCTGATCTGCTCGCACATACCCCTATGACATTGTAATGGCCAGCTAGCTAGGAGGTGCGGCCTGTCGAATGGTACTGCTAGAGCGCTGCATATATTCACCCTCGGGCATAAGTGATCTCTGGCACGGAGTTGCAAAACAAACGAGCACAAATCAGGAGTATCCATGCTGTATGCTTGATACAGCTCTTTCCAGCTGACACATGGTCCTGCATAATTCCAACCAATTACACGGCAGCCATTGGATTTCTCCTGAAATTCCTGTCATTTTTACTGATTAATCAAGTTTTGTATTACTAATGAATGTGAGACACTGGTCCTGGAGGTCCTGGAGGGTGAGAATGCTTTCCATATGTTCTTGCCTTCGTGATATGATATAGACAGAATATATTTGATAATAAAGCAGTTTTTCCCACTTTAACTAATGTAATTGTATTTGTTTATTGTAGAATGCACTATAAATGCATCGTTTTATAGATTTGTGGAATTTCATGAAGTGTGGTTGAAAGTATTTATACGTTGCAAAACATAATCGGTGTGTTAAAGACCTCAATATTCACTCTAGTTGAATTTGCTTACTTTGACACAAATATTGAAATGTCTTTTTCCACATACAGTATTTGCATTTAATGTGTCCCACTCCCTTGTCTTAACATTTTTTAATAGTTAACACAAATTTTCTTGTCTGATGCAAGTAATCTGGTAAAACTAGAGGGATTCAATTTGTTTTGTCCAGACGACTGCACCATAATTGTTACCCTGGGCTTTGTTTCCAGTTCACAGAGTGAAAAGAGACTTGATTACTGCTAGTCTGATTTATCAGGTGTACATTTTTCCCATCAGAGAACTTACTACTACAGTAGTGTATCATATTCACACTCCTTTCTAAGACAAGCATATTACACATGAATCTCATGAACGCTAACTCCGCATTCCCCTTAACATCAGAGCTCTGTGTGCTGGGAGAATCGCTAATGCTCACCCAGGCTTGAGCAATCTTTTCAGGATTCCCGCTCCTTCCTTGTGTCAGCATCTTGAACGGGAGGGGGTAACGCGAGTACTCCTGCCAGGAAGCATGTCCATGAGTCAGGTTTCTCAGTTATCGTTATGACCTATCAGACTGTCATGTCTGCGCTGTTGCACTTTAATTACCTACCACTGGCACCTGTTCAATTCATGACTTTTATGCGCCTCTATGGAAACTTTCCCACACCTGGAACTTTTGGATAAATTCAAGTGAAGTCAATCACTAGAGGTAAAGTTCAGCATCCCCTTCTGCTTTGCGACAAAAACCACAGGCGGCCGACCAGAGAGGGAGAGGGCAAGTTGGAGCTGGTTCATGCCGGGTGGCCTGGACCTCGCTCTGTGAGGGAGAAATGGAGACCCGCACCTCATGCTCTCAATGCACCGGCATGTGTTGCTAGGTTTCGGACACAATGATGCTCATTACCCCACTCTGGCTTCAGATAAGGTCCCTGTAGCCAGAGAGTTTGGAAGGCGCTGTTTGTGGAAAGTTTATCTGCTCTCTCTCTCTCCTCCATATGCCTTTCAAGAGCAACTGGGAAGTAAGACGCTTTGCACGTAGATTAGTTAGTTTGCAGACTGCGACAAGTGGGACAAGGTGAGACCGAGGGAGTATAATTGCCAGTATATTACGGCCAGCTGTGGAAGTAAGGTACGGGTCATGATTGCTCAAAATGAAAAGAAAAACCTGCTGGAATCTTAAATGTTGAATAATGAAGTAAACTGCCATAGTCCAGTGCTAATTCCCACACAAAGAAGAGCATTGGATTTTTTTTCAGGCAGATCCTGGGATCTTGTAAAGCAAGTAACCACTATAAATATTATTGTGACCAGCATCAATATAACATTGCCCGGTTTAGTGACCACAACCTTGCCATATGAAGGGGATGATTTTATCAAAATAACGACTACAAGGTTCTTCAACTTCCTGTCAGCATTGGTGTCTCAAGGTGCCAGGGTCATGGGTGTGACTCCGGCTGGGTTACTCTCTGTGTGGAGTTTACAAGTTCAAACTCAACTTGGTGTTCACTTGGGTTTCCTCTGAAGTATCCGGTTACCTCCCGCAGTCCAAAGACTTGGACAACTATAAAATCAGGCAACTGCCCTGTGCCTACCCTGCAATACACTGGTGTCACTGCCTTGCCAGAGGTGTACATTGACTCATTCCCCATGTCTGCCAGACTCGGATCTGTTGCAGCATGACACTGTATTTGATAAGCAGTTGTAAAAAATTAATGACTGTCATTTTGAGGCACTTCCAGTTGTGCGCTGTCAAAAAAAACACAGAAATGAAAAATAGGGACAAGAGGGCTAGATGGCCTATACAAACAGCCTGTCACCAACCCACTATACAAATGCAAACAATTACTAATAATTAACTATAGTTTGCATTGCATTCCATTCAGTTTAACGTCTATGGTGTTTTTTTTTATTAATTAGTAAAACAAATAATATTAGCATTTACTATTAACCTGTCAGCAGATCAGTTATTGCTGTATTTATGAAGTTTGAAGTTGTTTACAGTAACTTCTGATTTGTAATTCCAGTAAGGCATTGAGCACACTGAAATGGAGGAATGGAGAACCGACGGGCTGAGGGTCTGTGGGGAAATCAGGGAAACTCTAGTCATAGTGCATCAGCCTCAGACTGAGGGTGGTGTGGGCAGAAAAAGACATCTTGTGCCTTTCTCCGACAGGAAATTAACATTAATATAGAGAGGAGGACTGTTGGCATGTGCAGGAATGCTGTCGTCCCTGTCTGCTGCAGTTCATATTCCCAATAGTGGAAAAAAAGTAAGATACTGTCGCAGGAGTGCAACCATGCTTAGTCTGCTTGTGGAGATGCGTGTGCGTGTATGTGTCTGCGTGTGCATAGGGCCATCGGTTGACAGATCTTTGTGTTGTGAGTAGTGTAAGCACTGTTTTAGTCACGCATTTAGAGTGCTGTGAAAACCCTGCCCAGTTCTCTATCTCCACCAATTCAACTTTAATCTGTCTCTGTCTCTGTAGGTACGCACATACTGTACATACATTCTACATATTTCTGTCATTTTCCCTTCTCTGCGCCATCCTGTGGAGTCTGCCTTTCCCTTCAGCTCCTCTTTGCCCATCACACTTCTTTCACTTTTACTTCTGTCCGTCTCAGAGGAGAGAATGATGAAAATGAAAGAAAAGATTGACTCACAAATGTGCCCAGAGAGCAGCTTAGAAACTTCATCCACGACAACAAATACAATAGTTGTTCAATATTTCTTCCTATTGAATTCGTGAACTCTATACTATACACATTTCATGATATAATCTATGGCACATTGAACTGTGGTATATTGCTGCTTCATCATAAACCACACTGACAATGCCCAGAAATGACCAGAGAGCTATTATAAGTACATCCTGTAGATTGGCCCCTTAGTAGCAGGAAATGGCATTGGTGTTGGGCATTGCATCACAGTGAAGCCCTGGCCGGTGACATCAGGGGGCTGGCGACCCAATGGGGTGGGTGAGAGTGAGTCATGAGTACTAAGTCACTGAATGGAGGGGTTGTGAGGATCTGTGCACCGGGCTGTGGCAGAGCACTGAGACCAAGATTGTCCCAGGCCTGAGATAAAGGGCAGCTGCATGCCCCAGACTTGCATTAGGATATTCATGCACACTCGAACACTTACAGATTAACATAAGGCTGATAAGCAGCCACTCACAGATAAGCATGTCTGATTTGCAGTCTTTGTTAGAATTTCCGGAGGGTTGCCACTGTGTCCCCGCAGATTAATTCAAACTCTAGTAATAATGTTTTTAGGAATTCAAGCAAAAAGACATTTCTTGCTGCCCGTAGGCCTCACAGTCTATTCTAACCTGCCTCTCACAAAAATAAAAAAATACAAATTGTCAGTCGTTGGTGTCCAGCCTCAGGAGAACATTCTCAACGTCGCTGCCCGTCCTTGAAGGTGATAAATGTAAAGGCAATCTCACAGGGTGTCGAGCCAGCTGAGCAGAGCAATGAGAAGGCCTGCTGCAGTACATCAAGCTGTGCTTGGCCCCCTAATGCTTCAGACTGGGGGTTCCTCTTCAGACAGCAGGGAATTCATGCCAGCTTCTCTAGGGCACTGTGTGTGATCGTGTGCTGTGGTCGTAGGCCTTCAAAGCACAGGCTATGAAGGAATACTACTAATAATAATAAACTTATTTTTGGGTAACAGTGAGAGAGAGTGTGGGGAGGGCATGGATGGAAAGACAAAGGGAGAAAAAGAAAATGGGAGAGAGCACAGGAACTGGAACAGACTGATAACAATAAGACTGGCATAAAGATTGAAGATCATGACAGAATTTGAAAGGACTGGCGAGGATAAAGGCAAGGCCAGGTGCGGGCGGGAGAGAAAAAGCGAGCCAAATTAATGGAAGATTAGGCCAATGGTAAATGGAGAATGTAAGGAGTCTGTGTCCCAGCGGGAAGACGTTTTCTTTTAAGACTGTCGCAATGATGGAGATGTGGACGACTCGAGGCAGACAGCTTAAAGGACCTACAGCCGTTCAGATGGACCGCCTGGTAGGACAGATTGACAACTCTCGTTTGATCATGCATTGTATATGTTCATTAGCCAAGCAGGTTTCTGCCTTATAGAGAATAGTAGAGACATAGACACACTACACAGATATGTTGTTTTAGCATGATGGGCTGTATAGCCGTACCTACTGTATAGCAATAACGGGACAATTTACTCTGTGCCATGACCTAGAGTATTCCTATTTCAAAAGATATTTGAGTGAATTGTAGGCTGGGCAAATATCCTACCATTCCACCTCATCTGTCTTTTATATGTCTTATATATATACTTTTCTTTAAAAGAAATTACTGACATGGCAATAATCAACTGCCATCATTTGTTTTGAATAAGCTGTTATAATTATTGTTTTAGATTTTTTTTGTGTAGCACTTGAGCAGATGGAAGGAGGAAGTGTGGATTTTGTTTGGCTCTTGAGGCATGCGGTTTTCCTCAGGAACGTGAAACAGACGAGAATAAAAAATTGCCAATAAAATACATTTTACGCCAGGTTGTACAGTTGTGGGGCAAGCATATTATAGTAGTGAGAATCTTTTTAACATTTTTAAAATGAAGACTGCGTGGTTGACTGGTTTACCCGCTCAGAGGCATAATAACCGTTATTCTCCATAACCATTGCTGTGTTCTGTGTATTTCTCACCTCAACAGCATATGTTTGCTCTCTTTACTCTGCACTCTTCACTGTGTCTGAACTTATGGTTTACCGATCATGCCAATTCTGCAACCAGTCAATACAGTGTTGATACTGAGATCTACGCACAAACACATTTTATCATTCTCTTTTCTTATGGCCCACCCTTCCTCTGCACTTCAGTTTGTTTGTTTTTATGGCATTCCTTCATTAATGCTAAAAAATAAAATAAAAGACAAACTGTGTGCCGTGTGTCACTTACACCTGCCTTTAAGGGACTGCATTTCTCCAAATTGAGTTATTTTTTTGGAGAATTAGACTATGCCTAAAACATTTAGTTCTAAGTAATCATTATTTATTAATGTGGCACACACCTGAATTCCAAGAGCCCTGTACAGGCTACAAATAGAGTAAATTAAATTCTAGTAAATTAATTTATAATTATTCAAAGATGGAACTCGAGCATTGATCTAGCCAGCAAACGTACAAATAAACGTTGGTAGACAGTAAGAGCCACAACACTTCTACACTTAACAATGGGTTTTTTTATATCACTGCATTACTTACTTCTAAGTAAAATTAATTTCTTAATACAGATGAACCTATGTACTCAGGAACAGTAAGGTGATCTTTATCATAATCAAATGTTTGGAGGAGAGTGCCATTCCTCACGCTTGAAACCCCGGTTGTAATGCCCAGCTGCCAACATCTACAGTATATTCCTCTAAATTTCCTTTCTTGAGGATCCAGGCCTCCTCCTTCTTTCCTTTATCTTATCCATTCCATTTCCTCACATTAGGTTTCTTTTTAGCACCCGGTTCTCTGTGTTACCACCCCATGTTTACTCAATTTCGGCTACGCAGAGCCACTGTTAAGCACTGGAGATAGTTGATTTAATGCTGTGGCCCATCACCATGTGGTCATAACCAGGAATAGCAAGGCTACCTCTGATACAATTGTCATGCACTATGTATAAATCTTTCCAGCACTTTCATCCCCAATCAACAGTTCAAATTGCACCCCTCCCCACCCCACGGTAGGTTCTTTGTGTATGAAATCTATCAATACTGTCTTAGAAAAAACAACTCTTAAGTCCTAGATATCCCTGGAATGCCCTCTAAATGCTCTAAATGCTATCATTGTCCGTAGGAACAGAATGAGCGGTTAGTACTGTAGTTCCTTTACTCTGTAACTACTTGGTGTTGGTGCCATGGGTCAAATTTTGTTGACAAAGTTTTACCTATTGAATGACCACTCAATATATAAATTATTTGTAGAATTAAACGTTCTACACCATCGCGACGTAAATATACATTTTATAAATAGGAACTCTTGGAATTAAGAAACAAGAGGTAACTGCGGACGATTAATAAGAAAATAAGTCATTTTTTCATTTCTTTGCGCTATTCCCAAATAGGCTCTATATACCGCCCGCCATCTCTGGTGTCCCACGTCTTCCAACGCTTTTCACCATAACTCTTAGGGGGGAGAGAGAGAGAGAGAGAGAGAGAGAGAGAGAGAGAGAGAGAGAGAGAGAGAGAGAGAGAGAGAGAGAGAG
>JAOYSI010072334.1:5820-16272 GCA_025775065.1 Hiodon alosoides
CCCCGGAATCCTCCTCCTCCAGGAGAGCCACCTTCCCCTGTATTCACCCCCGGAATCCTCCTCCTCCAGGAGAGCCACCTTCCCCTGTATTCACCCCCGGAATCCTCCTCCTCCAGGAGAGCCACCTTCCCCTGTATTCATTCTCGGAATCCTCCTCCTCCAGGAGAGCCACCTTCCCCTGTATTCATCCCTGGAATCCTCGCCCTCCAGGAGAGCTACTTTCCCCTGTAAGAGCAGAAACATTCAGCCTTGTGGTTCTCCTGCCCCCCTATGCTGCTTATTGTTCCAGGCACTTGACTGCCCCATGTGTGTTTCCTTTCTCTGGCATCCTGAATTTGTCCACTGGAAAGTAACGGAAGAATAGTGTATGGTGCCGTGGGGGATGTCAGCTGCTGGTGCTGTTCAGGTTTGGTGTTCAGGTCCTACTGCCATGTTCCTCCAGATGTCAATCTCTCGCCTGCTTCTCCCTCCTCAGTGTTAATTACTCCACTTTGGAGGGCCGGTCCGGGTACTCCTTCTGCTGATAGATTCAGTGTGCTGCAAACATCTAGGAAATTCCATCAGTTCACTGGGTTAAGTTTCAGCTGCTTCATGCACGGAAGAACCCTCTCTAGAGAGTGAAACCGCTCTTAAATCTGTCTGTGCCCCTCTGTTGCAAAGATTTTCCTGAAGAGTGTGCCTCTGATGTGGCTTCTTCCTGTGCTTTATTTCTTACTTTTGGTGACAGAGGGCTAACCTTAGCGTTAACGTTAACACTTGTATTGAATTTCTATGCCTTGGAATGACAGTGTGGGTTTAGCATAAGAGGTTTAGAGACTCATGTCCTGTACGTCGGTTTCTCTAGCACACTCTGCAGGGCAAGAAGCTGGATGGGTAAATGATTAGGTGTCTGAGTTGGGGGAGCACCGTTTATTCACTGTGTCATCCAGTGGCCTTGTGATCCAGAGACACCTGAAAAACTTCACTGGGGGAGGAGCTAGTGAATGGTGTGCTGCGAACTGCCAGGATTAATGTATTATACCAGATTATACTTCAATGAGCAGGCCATAGGTACTGCACATGTGGACACCTTTAGCAAAACACAGCGCTGTTTGCACTTTTCCATATTCCGTAATCCATACACGTTTCAGCAAAATCCTCTCTCAGTTTATTTATGTGTTACAGAAGTACAGAGTCACGCCAAGTTAGCCATCACCAAATGGACCTCGGAGATCAATAATGAAGTCCACCCTACGAAATCTAGCGCAAGATTAATCGGTTTCTTTCTCACCTTTATTAGACATTGAGGGCGGGACAGCAGACATACCTGTGTGCATTACCAACAACATGGCCACTTGTGTGACCGTGTAGCATGTTTTCCTGTTGACCGTGCTTTTGTGATGGCCGGGGAGTTTTATGGAAAATGTGTCTGTGTGATACACAGTGTTTATTGCTGGGACCCCAGAGGACTAACACGGAGCATCGTAGGAAACGCCATGATAAGATTAACAGGAAGTTGTAAAAATAAACTTCTTTGTCCCCCCGCCCCCCATGTTTCCCCATTGTTCCATCACTAAAGTGTCTCAATGGGCCATTGCTCCAATGGGCCAATGGGTCTCCAGTGATTGGGGGGGTCTGACATTTTCATGGATGCTGGCCCTTTACAGGATTCTGACACCACAATGGTGTTCTCTGGGCATGCAGGGGTCCTTTTGTGCCCCAAAGAGGCTTTTTTCAGTCCAAGTTGAAAATCCTTTTAAACATTGAAGGGCAGGCAGTTTGTGGCACATGGAGAACTGTTCAGAACAAGGGTCCTCCTTGTGTAATTCCAAAACCATTTGTTGGTTTTTCACCTCATAGGCTGCTGTTAGTCAGTCGTGAAATCAAATAATGAAATTTATGGAATATGAAAGAAATTGGCCTTGAGGCAAACAGGTCATTTTTTCAACTGGTGTAGGACGATTCTTGAAATTAAATTGCCCTAATTATGAACATTGCTTTCACCATGTAAGGGGTTATGCACAAGTTCTGTTTAATATCTCCTCAGACACCTCTGACCTCGCTGAGCAGTCAAGCAGAGTGGGTCAGCCCCCATCAGTCCAACCAGGGAGTGAAGGTACATGTCAGCTAGAGTAAATAAAGATAGAACTCCTCGCTAACTCCTAGGGCCAGGTGGCTTTTTACCAGCAGAGCAGTCTGGATCATTTACATTTTAATGAGATACTGTAGGGTTAAGCCGATTTATTCAGTCAGGAGATGTTGTCCTTCCTAGAGACATCTGGGTAAAAAGATGATACGGTTAAATCACTGTCTGGGTTTTTTTTTTCTTTACTTGGCCACTCGTTTTGACGGAACGCTATAACCTCCCTAATCCCCAACGTTGACCGACAGAGATGGTTAACACTGAGCGCTCAGACGGTTCTAACACCAGAACAAATTTCATGGGCTCTCGCTTTGCTTAACTGCGATTAGTGCTCCCAGGCGCCATGTGTCAGAAGTCATGCGGAGATCTGGGCGAAGACAGCCGGCGCAAGGGAAGCCGTGCCTAAACCTCGTCTGGCTCATAACTGTCTTCTGCTAAGGCCTAGTCTTCATTCAGTTCCCGCTATCTGTGAAATTGCTATAAGGAAGAAGACAAACACCACAAACAAGTGGAGTATATACTGGGTTGGAGTCTGGAGTCTCTAGTTAATCTGAAGGACGGTCCTCGTTTAAACACCTGACCTTTAAAAGTGTGAATGCAGGTTCTCTTTCAGGATGCAGCTGTTGCTTTTAATGGTACCTGGAGAGAGGCAAGAGACAGTGAGTCTGGGGGGAGATGTCTTCAAGCCTGTTCTGGGGTATGGGTATACTTGGCATGTGTGGTGTGCATGGTTTTTTTTTATATATGCCCCAAATGAGGAAGAGTAAGATCATACATTTGGTTAGGGTGAGCTGGTGTCTTGAACAGAAGAAATATGTGTCTTGCATTTAAAGAGAGATGGCTGTGGGGGGTGAGACTTAGACCTTACCTGGCCACAGGGAGACTCAAACCCACAACTTGAGAGAGCTGGTATCCCGCTGTTGGTACCTGACTTGGGCCCCTGAGACAGCCTGTTCAGAGAGAACAGATGAGAGTCTGCTGCTCAGCCTGGTGGAGGGTTAGGTAATTGCTGTCTGAGACACGTGGTTGTGTAACTGCTTTGCTGGTTTTATTAGCAGATAACGGGGTTCATCTGGAAGTTTTAAAAACTGAACAAGAGTCCTGAAGCAGCAGTTGGAATAGAGTTTAGTTATTGGTGTCGATAGCCACTCACTGATGGCCCACGGGTAGGGTATGAGCTCATTTAGAAGGCAACAGTGACATGGAGCAGGATGGTTAACTCTCAGAGAACCCCAAACCTCCACTGCAGGACAATGACAGAGAGCATAGAGCCCTCCCTGCTCTACAGCCACCAGGAGGCCAACTTGTATCCAATTGGAAGGCAGGAGAGAGAAAATGTTTTGCTTTTTTTAAGGTTATGATGCTACAGAAGGAGTTTAGTGTTTCCTGGAGCGGCTGTTGTCCATCCAAGGCAAATGCCAAAATAAGGTTGTTTTTGTGTGGGACAAACACTGCAGATAGCCTGTGTTTCCAGACAAACTCAGGATAATAATGATATAAATGATCTCCCTTTATTTTATCAGTGCTTATTCCTAGACCCCTCCCTCCATCTGTTCTGAAACATACAGCTTCTTTTGAACTGATTTGTCCTGGTGGATTCTGAAGGGAGACTTGGACCAGGATTGATGAGAGTGGGACGACAGCCAGGTGGAGGGGGGCCTCTCTGGGCAAAGAGAAACAGCCGCTGCTGTCCAGGAACAGGCGGAGAAGTCCTCAAGCTGCTTCTCACCATCGTTGGAGAAAGTGCTGAAATCAGGCCCTCTTGTTTGGTCTGTAATTTACAGCCCTCATGTTCTGCTGTTACGTGGGGTTGTAATGCGGTGGGGTTTAAAATGTCATTGTATGGGTGGGACACCCTCTGCCATAATCAGGGTTCCTGTGTGGACCCTGGAAATGTATAAATGAATGAATTAATTATTATATATATTGTTATAATTAATCTTGTAAGTGCTTAAATTTGGTTTAAGGTTGTGTTTTGTTTGGCAGTTGATAGATAAACAAAACCTAAGCATGCAAATTTCACATAATAAATCATCAGCCCTGCTGGGATTTTTCCTACGAGCTTGGTGTTTTTTTGGTAAGAGGACCCTGTATGCATCCCTGTGTTCATTCTTATATATTTATATTTGATTATTGGATACTCAGTGGCTACTAGCTGGGTGAGTTGGTTACGTTTTAAATGCAAGTTGTCTTTGTTGGTATTGCTGGTTCAGTATGATGTGGTCGTTCCAGGTCCGATCATGAATGTTTTGGGCTGTTGCACTCTGTAAATGAGTTGCCGTCTGCTGATTTCTCTCTGTATTAAACCCGTCCTATTGATCCAGCTGTCAGTCCTCTCTATGTGCTTTAAACTAGTCCTCACAATCCAGGTCAGTTCTCATCACTACTTTCTAATGGAGAGACTGTGTGGTGACGTGTGTATTTGCTAGCAAGAGACTGACTCTGCTGGATAAACACCTGCTGGGTGGGATTGTTCTGGCTAGTCACGGACCTGGTCTCTGAGCAGAGTATTATCCCTCAAGCCTGCCAGTGGAGCACCACTGCGTTAGATCAGGGGCCCGTGTCCGAGCCACATGAAGGAACAGGATTTGGGGCTTTGGATTCAGAAAGAGGACCTCTGCCGGCGGTATTTCTCGAGAAGCTCTTCATTAAAAGGGTTTAGGGTCCCTGAAGGACTGAAGAACAGAAGCCGTTTGATCTGCAGAGCGCATTAGACTGTTACCTGGAGGGAAAGAAAGAAGGCCTTCCTAATGTCAGTTTAAAAGAGAAAAGTCTGATACCACCATCACAGCAGAATTTGAGCATTGCTAGTTTAGTGGCAGACAGATCCTCCAAGGGCAGTGTAGGGTACCTGGCCTGCCTCACATTTGATTCGTCAAAAAAGACAAAAAAAAAAAAATGGTACCGTTTAAGTGACAATCCGATGGCGCATTGTTTATTGGGACGAGTCCCTACCTGCTGCAGAGATACTTTTGTGAGCGTGGCGTCTTTGGGCGGTCCTACATGGCCGCTGTGTTTGCTGTCATGGCCTGTCAGTCGCCTGCCTGAATCCTCGCTCCCATGTCGGTCTTTTGTGGACAGAGTGCTGCTCTTCTGCCTCACGTTTGTAAAAGTAAATGTGACCATTAATCCAGCTTCCGCTGACCTGTCATGATAGTGCGTTTATAGTCCCTGTGATAAATTAGCCAGGAAGAAAAACTACTTTCTCTGCACTTTCGTGCCCTCCGCGGGGATGTGCGCTGTTCTATTTATTCATCTTCTGGAGGGTCAATACTTAAGAATGCTGTGACAATACTTTCTCATTCCTGTGTGTAGATCACAGGAATGTCTGGGATTCACGAATGAGAGAGCGTCTGTTTGTTTAGCTAGCACTCCAGGCTACGTGTGGGTTTGAGATTACCCAGGTCTCAGTTACAGGGTGCAGCTGTTTACTGATAAGCGAAACCTGAAGAAAGATGAAGATGAAGGATTTTGAGAAGGGTTCATCCAAGTGAAGGTCTGACTCTCACTATGGTGTAGTATGATAAGGCAGTTAGCCCAGATAAGATAGTAGTAGGAAGGGTTAGGGTGATGCCTGTTTGGTTACGTTCAGAAGTATCTGCACTGCTTTACCGCCTGACCATAACGGCAGTGTGTGATGTATTGTTTGTTGTCTTTGTCCTTCTTCCCCTGGGGAACCAATGGGAGAGGTCAACCAGGGACCAATAATTCTTCACATGCTCCTTTTTTCTCCTCTTTGTGTTCGCCAGCAGCCCGTGCTGTTTGTGTATTTCCGCCTCTCGGAGATAAGCCTGGGAGGATTTATCGAGTCAAGCAAAGTTGTTTTCCCTACACCTCATTCTAACTGCTCTCTGCATGTGTGTGTGCGCACGCATGCGTTTATGTGTGGTGCATGTGCGCGTGTGTATGTGCGTGTGTGTATGTGCGTGTGTGTATGTGTAGGGGGGGGGTGCATATGTGACCCTGTGTCTGGGTCCCCCTTTTGTTTTTGCCACTCCGGAGACTATGATTCGCGAGAAAGGTGAAATATAATTACTGATAAAAAATTTTATTTAAGATGAACTGCTTTTTAAAAATATTGCTTTTTACAGAATATTATTTGATGTACTTCTCAGAATAAAAGAAGTACATCAAAAATAATAAAAGGAAATGTAAAGTTACACATTTGAAGAAATGGGATGAAATGCACAGAGGCATAGATTGTATGCATTAAAACCCTGTGTTAGCACATAGTTGCTAATGTGTTAACTTTGGCAATGAAAGGGGATTTACGATGTATGCTGAGGACCCCAGGGTTGTTCATCCTTCCAGTTAGGGGACTTTAGATAACACAGATCTTTCTCTTAGTCCAATGTGTTTTTCGCCTCTTGGATCAGCTGCTACTCTCACCCCATTCTTGTGGGATGTGGTGAGTGTCTCCTGAGTTGCTGGATTGGGCTGGCCTGAACAGGTGGGAGGGTGGGGAGAGGCATGGAAATGGGGTCCAGGGGTGACACTGTGGTAGGAGGACTGGATCCTGGAGCTTGAGCTTTTGTGTATCGCATTAGAACAAAATGCATTTCAAATGGGGAGAACAAAATTGAAACAATACAACAAGCCCTGACAAGCGGAGATCTTGGCTGGTTATGTTCCAGTTCCCCTCTCTAATTTAGTAGTTGGATACATTGCTGGGCTGAACGCTTGCATGTAGATGAGGATAAACCTGGATACTAATGGCTAAGCTTCAAAAAATCTTTTTCACGTTTTCTTTAGGATATCATCATCTAATTCTTTCACCCTATTCGGTCTTGATCAGAACCTTCTGTTGAGCTTGGCACCTTATTCTTGGAATGATGGAATGTATATTGTGTTCTCTTTGTTCTGGTCTAATAATCTGGTAGCAAAAGGTCAATCTGAGATCCGTGAGAGCTGTTTGTTCCTATGTGTAGATTTTGGGCATGACAAAGTGTCTCTTCCGGTCCTGGGAGTGGTACCAGGCCCGATTGGGTCGCAGGTGCGGACGGTTTTGGTGGATTTTGTCGAACAAACAGCGTTATCTGTCTGTTATCTGTGCCTCTGCAGGAGGAGGCTGCCGTCACTGGCAGTGTGTTTGCAATGTGCGCCACCCAGCGTGGCCTTTCCTGCTGCTGTCTGAAACGCCCGTCAACTTCACAGGGGACTGGCGCAGGGGCGTGCCACGTGTGTGGATCATTTCCCCAATCCTGCATCACAGATTGGCACTCTTCTGTAGTGTTTCGGGCAGAGGGATGCACATCGCTGGCCTAAATAGCTCAGACTCCAGTAGTTTTATTAAAAATAACAATAAAAAGGACAAGAACTGAAACACCTTTCTGGTGTTTGGCCCAGATCCATCGCTGTTCCCCCACAAATGTTCACTGAGCTCCGGAGACCGAATAGTCAATCAAATGGCCCGACTCCCTGACAGGGGACAGGGCAGCCTCACTGAGGAAGGGACGCCTCTTCCTTAGTTATATGTTTTGGAAAAGGCTACATTCTTAAGGAAGATACAAGGGGGGAACCCAGGTCCCTTTTCCAACCACTGTAGAGAGAATGACCTTAAAAGGTTTCACATGACATCAGTTCGCTTCTCTGTAGTGGGGATGGAACGCCCCGTCTCAAAGCTATTTTTGGTTTTCCCTTACTGCTGGGTCCATGGCAGAAGCCTGCTGCGTGAAGAACCGTAACTGAATGATGGACTGTCTGAGTCGGCAAGAATCCATCTAAAGAGACAGACATTCCTGTTCATTTACACAAGGAAACTTTTTTTTTCTTTTTTTCCTTCTTCCTTTTTTATAGAATTGGTATCGCCAATTAATTCTTTTCCTCTATCTGAAATCGGCAATTATGCTAAGGCACCTTAGCTACAAATCCTCACTCTGCGCACAAGGAGGATGTGGAAATAGTACAATTTCTCTCCTCTGATCCAGTCGCCTTTAAGCCGCCATCATTTTACACACCGTGGGCTACACAGCCCACACAAGAGGCTCAGCAACGATTTGGGGAGAGGCAGGTCCCCCTC
The DNA here is from genome assembly GCA_025775065.1 of Hiodon alosoides. Classification (NCBI taxonomy): domain Eukaryota; kingdom Metazoa; phylum Chordata; class Actinopteri; order Hiodontiformes; family Hiodontidae; genus Hiodon; species Hiodon alosoides. The sequence continues at coordinate 13,962 of JAOYSI010072334.1, forward strand.
AACAATACAGCGAGGCCGCAGCCGCCTGGGAGGCCGACAGGACTGGTTATCTGAGAGAAGCCCGGCCCATTCCCCCCCGTCCTGAGTCCAGGCCACACCCTGGCAAATAGCTCGCCCAGTCACTTGTGAATTCCTGATCACTGGCCTCGGGTCGTGCTCGGCTGTGATTTTACAGACTGGGGAGCTGCTCGGAAAGCCATGGAAGGGTAGACTCGGGAAAACGCTAGGGAGACGCAGGGCTGAGGGGGAGATATATCAAAAATCCCTGTTCACAATAAGGAGTCATGGGCTCGTCTCGAACCTCCTCCTCAATGCCCCGCTCTCTCCCATTTCCTGTTTCTCTTTCTTCCTCTCCCTTTATCTCCTATAGTTGTAGGCATATGGGAAGTGTTTTTTTTTAGCCAAACAAAGCTGGTAATGGATAAATAAACTTGTCGGCGGTATAACTCTTTTGATGGGTCTCAGTTACTCACTTCCTGCTGTGAGTTCAAACTTCCTGGGCGGACTTAGCCTTAGCTAGCTAGGTGTGGTAACTGCTGACTAACGGGGATCAAACGAGCGGTGAGATTTGGGTGGTTACTGACTAATGGGATCAGGGAAAACATTCCGCTGTGTGTGCGCGGTTGTGTAGATGTGTGGTTGTATCAGAATGCTCCAGGGATCGGGATGCTTTCGCTATGACATCATCGGGGGGATCTTATTTACTCTAACAGACCGTTCTTGCCAAGGGCAACCAGATGAGCAATTGGTTAAGGGCCAGCTGTGTTTCCCCTCTATAAATGGTAGAATGGAAAGAAGAGGGGGAAAAAACGGTGTTAACGCTTTTCCTTTTTTTTATCCGTGCAGAGCGGGGCTGTTAGGGGTGCTGCCTTAATCGGCTCCCCTGGGGGAGGATTCCATGAGGAGTGTGCTGTAAAACCAGATGTTTCTCCTGCGGTTGTGATGGTGGTGGTGGTTGTGGGGGGGTTCTTTGTTTCCTGCCTGATGCCATGTACCCCTACCTGAGGTGCAAAGCACATGGTTACCTGTGAACAAGGGAGAGCCCCCACCATCCCCTTGACCCCCAGTTGCTATCACACCAGGTCAGGTCATGTCAGGTCATCCCCATGGAAACCAGGGGCGTGGTCTCCCGGACCTTACCAGGCCTTATACGGTAAGGGTACATTGTTTCGCTCTGCTTTTGGCTCCTTGACTTGATTTTCCTTTCCTCGACTGCCTCCACTAGTATCAGGAGTGTTTCTTTTGGCTCTGGTCTAACAGTCTTGCCGCTCAGTCGGGAAAACCTTTTTTTATTTCACACAAGGTTGGAGTGCCAAACTCAGTGGGATCCTCATCGGGATACTTCAATTAATGTCCTAGTGTGATGCTTGAATGGTGAAAAAATAATCAGTATGCCCAGCATAATGCCTTTAGTATAATCGTGCTTTAAATAAATTACTGCCTTGAATAATATGTCAATGCGTAGATCATGCCCTGGCTGTTGTTTCACCTTTATGTTGGTTAATATGCACAGGTTTTTAGTTTATGAAATATGTATTATTAAATGGAATAATATTGCACATAAAAAATAACTGCAATCTTTTTTTTTTTTATTCTTTCCAGTCCTAAAGATAAATTTCTGTTTACCATGTGAATGTATTTAACTAGTAAAATTATATTTATTCTGTGAGACCATGCATGCCTGTTTGGAAGCCATGAACCAGGGTCCTCATCGATGCAGTTCTGGTGTTTACATCCCTGTACACAGTGTACTCTAAGACATTGTGGTCTGAATGTGGGGCGTAGTTTGCCTTCAGTAGACATTTTCCTAGAATTTGGGGAGAGATATTGCCCGGACCGATCTTAAATGAGTTGTTCTCACTGACCTCAAATGTCCACGACACATTACAGTGTCCATCACTGTAATGTATTCTGCAGAACTGGTGGATCATCCTGGCACAAACCGTTTCCAAATTGTTACTCTGCGAGTCTCCCATCTTGTACCCAGATGACACCCATGGACCCAGGGTCCCTGAATCTGTGCATCCCACCCAAGAGCCTCTGCCTGTGTTGGCTGGCTGGAAAGCCCCTGCCCCTCGTGAGTGAGCAGTGATGACTGACAGGTTGCTTGTCTTGGGCCTGAGTCAGGCTCGGCTGGGTCGGCTTCCACCCACAGTTAAATCTCTTCCGCAGGGCCATCTGTTATTGAGGGTCGTAATTCCTGGTTAGCGTTTACCAGATGAATTGTTGAAATATGTACTAATGCTTTTTTGTTAGTTTGCTTTTGTGTTAATCTGTCTGATTTAGGGGGATCTTTGCACTGGGTTGTGCT
>JAOYSI010072335.1:0-21672 GCA_025775065.1 Hiodon alosoides
ACCCGTTTAGCTTTTATTATACTTCATATATTGTTTAGCAAGCAAGCAAGCATGTCTTTTTCCTTATTATTCTCACAACACCCCACCCACCACACGTGTTATCGAGGGAAACTTGTAATAAAAAAAATGTAATAATCTTAAAGTATTGTGGGAGAAATCGATCTCAGCCCGGGCCAGTAGGCTAAGAGTCCTGTCCACACTTTAATAATTTTATCATGCAATTAAAATGAATAATTCATTAAGTCTGATGTAATAGGTTTATTGCTTTGGATCCAAAAGCATACAGCAAACCAGGCTGGTCCTGCGCAGGACCATCAACACCTTGTAACTCTCCCCAAAAAACCCTAACTGACTGTGTGACAAACCTGTCCATGTGCATCTTTTTTATGTTGCCTTTCAGCCTCTCCTATCATCTCAACCTGTTACCCTTTCCCGCCGTTAATTCTCAACCAGGCCTTGCTCCAACCCCCCTGCCTGGTACGGCCACCTCCAACACCATTGAACTATTACCCCATTATTTCTACCTTTCCCTTAAATGTCACTAACAATAACTACAGTAATTTGTAGTTATAAATTTACTCCTTACTACATGGCACCCCTCGGTATATCAAGTGAGTGCAGCAGTGCTCTTATCTAATCTAACATTCCAATCTTCTGTGGTCTTTATCTGACGTGCATTAGTCTGGTTATATTTGAAATTTATAGCTTGTTGTGACTTCTTGTGTCCAGTCCAGTAATAAACAACATTGTTAATTCCTGTTTAAGGAAATATTGTGGTGTTATTGTTGATGAAATAATCTCAGATTTAGTTTGTCTGTGAGACAAACCCCATGAGCTCAGTTCTGGGGCCAGATGGACCCCTTGCCACACTGTACAAGAGAAAGAGTTTTTTTTAAAATATATTTCGAGCCTGTAAAATATGTACTTTCCGTGTGTTCCTATTCTGCATTCGCTTTTACAAGTATTAAGCAACACAGACATTCAGAAGAAAGCTTTAAAAAGTATGAGTCCTTGTCCTTGTTGACTAGTTGTCATAGTCATAGTCACTGGTTACACTGGCTGTGTCCGAAACCGCCCCCATCCACTAAATAGTGCACTATTTAGGGTGTCAGCCATTTTGTAGTGGTGTCCGAATTCATTCCCTACATCTCGTTCCCTACATTTGTTCACTCATTCTTACCCACAATGCAATCTGATTTCGAGGGTTTACCTATTGTGGTGAGTGGTGCACAGCCAAAAGACTCCTCACAGACATTACTAACCCGTTTATATGGTTCCACCCCATTAATAATTTGGAGCTTCCTTGCAGATAGTTAGTACCATTTTTGATTATGCACCTGGGGCTCGATAAAACGGTTTGGGTTAGGTTGTTTAGGTTCTGTGGTTGTGTGACCTGAATTGTGGTCACTGATTATTTAAAAAATAAATAAAAATAAAAATAAATGTAAAAAATGCCTGGAATTATGGCTGCATTTGGTCTTCTGACTGTATGCCTCCTTACAGAATTAGGGCCTTTACACATCTTACACAGATGTAAGTCATCCGTTTCCCTCACCAATACAACAGATCGCCATCAGCTGTTTACAATAAACTGTGCCTGTCATTGTCACGGACAACAAAATGGTTCACAGTTCCCTTTGCCTCACTTAACTAGCTCACGTCAAATACAATATTAAATAGTTTGTCACTGAATGAACGTTTTTGTAATGCAATAAGATTATAACACATTTAAGCAGACACGTTTTGCATCCAAAAACGAGATTTTTTTGGTTTTTTGGGAAATTCACAAAATCATGTAACTGCTGTCCATACAAGCAGAGCAAAGTGTGATGCTGCTCTTCATTAATAATCAATTTGTGTCTTGCATAAGCAAATCAAAAATGTTGCATTTGTACTCATATTTGGGATTGCTTGTGGTTTACAAAGACCATTGCTAAATTCCAACATGCAATTAACGTGACTTTAAAGTTTTTAAAAATTTACTCCTTAATGCTGACAGAAATGTCATAAGAGTTACCTAGGTCCTTGCAGTGTGCAAATTGACAAAGATTACGTCATTGCAACGAAGTGAAGACATTACCACCAGGCTATTAGATACCTTCCAACATAGTCTCTCCTTTGGTGAAGTGAGATATAATGCATGGTGAGATTGAGACAATATTGACTCTGCCCCCCCCAAGGTATACTACTAACACCAGAAATTGTTAAATTACTTTCTAGCTTCTCATGTCTGGCTCTTTTCAAAATACAGTTGCTGCTGCATTTTCCATCTGGTACCAGGGCAGTTTTGGATGTTTTTAGAGCCCTTGCTCTAAAAAGGCCCATCCAGTTTCCATGAATGTGAAATAAACTAACAGGTTTATTTATTTATTTGGCAGGCTTTTTTATTGGCAAGAGGTTTTTGTAACTGTTTCGATTGAATTGAATCTTGTGTGAAATCATTCGCAATTTAGTGTACCAATTGTGTAAAGAACGAATGGATTATTTTCCTTTTAATTTAATTTTAATTTTGTTTTAAATATATAAATTCAATGAGTTCAATAAACACTGTTTACTGTCCAGTTTTACTGCATTTTCTTTTTTGGAATTGCCAACAATTTTTTTCTGCCCGATTTGGAATGGCCTGTTATTGAAAATCCTAAGGATGAGGAAAAACAGTCTCCCAACCTTTCAGGGGTCCCCGGTCCAAGCAATATTTTTAGTTCTTGAACACTTTGAATACTCATAATTTAAACTTCGAATGTAAAAATATCTTGAATAACCACTTTTGTTCAGATGGCCCCTACTAGTTATACTACATATGCATCATTCTTTAACGGGTCAATTCGTAACCCTCATACTGTGAAACGTTTCTATAATGTATTAAATCAAACAAAACGGCGCCAGTGTATGAGATAATATTACTGCTTTATTATAGTACCAGTACCATTTTGCATTTGAACCTAGTTACCCATAGTTCTTTGCGCCATTTCAACCTATCGCGTTGGAAAGCGGTGGGTTGGTGGTGGCTTGCGGCTATGAACACTCTTCGGGAGATTCGAGCTTTTGAAATATTATATATTTCAAACTTGTAATTTCAGTTGTTTCCTTCCGGGAATAATTACTAAACTGCACGCGGCACAGAATTAATATTTTGGGTGAGTTAATGACTCAGTTTACGTTCCTAAATTCCGTCCAGTGTCCACATTTATAAGAGGCAGGCCTCGTTTGGACTTTGTAGTAGTCACTTTTAAAAGATAAGTGTTCTTTTAAATTTTTATGTCGGGTATCCAAATGGTTGCAGAGTTTAATTATAAATGTAATCTAAATCTAATCTGTATCCTTTTTTATATTTTAACATTTTGCCCAATGCACGTTGTTGATGGTTATGATGGCGCACCTACAGTTCAGTCCTACAGCTGCTTCTTGCTAGCCACTGCAACATGTTACTTGCTTGTTTTTTTATATATATATAGTTGCTGTTCCCTTCTCTTGAGGCAGTGAAAAGTGTTTATAAGTTGAGTTTCAACCAATTGTTGTGCTGACGTCAAAGTGAATTAAGCAGGTTCCGCTGAAGTGTTGGTTAGAATCAGCACTGTAGCTAGGTAGCTACTAACCAGTGAGCTTTTATAATTACCGTAAAGTAACAATACATTTAATTAGCTTGAGCTTATGTGAGGGTGGCTATATGATGCGTGTTCTTAATGCACATACTTGGCTTACTAAGATAATTATATCTACAATTGGTTCTGTCGTCGTGAAGCTAACGATTTATTGTTATATCTAGCTTACATTAAATCAGTTGACATACTTACATTTTTTTTGCTATTGGCACTAAGTTAGCAATGTTGTAGTTGCAGCCCTGCAGAATGTCCAAGATCCGGCGTAAGGTAACAGTGGAGAATTCTAAGACCATATCTGACAGTAGCAGCGCCACAACACCCTCTCGGCGGCCCAGCGTGTTTGAGAGACTTGGCCCCAGCACTGGAAGTAATGCTGCTGAGGTGTGTATTTATTCCTGTGTGTAACACAGCTGTGTGGTGTAGTGGCTAAGATGTACTTGTGATCAGAGTGGCCTGTTCAAGCCCCGAATTGTTATTGTGTTCAGTAAGCTGCTTCACATGAATTGCTTCTGGAAATGTATAAGTATTTTTATACATGTCAAATAAAATTCTGATCAAAGAAAGTTGCTTTTATAAAAAGCGATGACCCTTCAAGTTTTGTCACCAGTGTATGTTGCATGAAGTAATTACTCCCTTATGCCATCTAGCAGTTCTGAGTAAAGGTTTATAAAGAATAATTGATTACGGAGGGAGCTAGTGCTAGGGTAGTTGGTGGTCTTTTGGTGCTTAGAACCAATCGAACTCTGTACCCCCTGGGACCTACCTATGGATTTTGATGATTTTACAGATGATAATCGTGGGTAGTGCACCGCTTGTAAGTTAATGATGATAATTTCATTTATAACTATAACAATTAGTGACAATTTAATTTAACCTGGTACTAGGAGGTAATTCATATCTGCAATGGAGATATTACTTTCCAAATGATCTTCCTCATTAAAAATATTTAGGCTCAAACCGAACGGGTAGGACTCGCTGTTGTGAATTTCACAATTGTTGAAATAATCTGTCTTCATAAACCGCTACCTCCAGTTGACATGTAAATGTGCCTGTAGCTGCCTTTGAAATGGACACTTACTTCTCCTTGTGTCTTTAGCAATGCTTAGCAGGGAATTAAAAAATGTTGGGCCCAGCATGTCAACTGGGTGTTATAAAAACATAGACCGAAGGTGTAAACCAGTACGGGATCTAACTGAACAGGGATTGCTTTTATTTTCTGTTTGCTTTTCTGAGATTTTTGTACTGTGTGAAACATGTTATCCAGTGAGCCAGCTAGGAATTATGTAGTGATGTGACTAACTTTCTAATTTGATATAACACCCTTGAATATTGGAAACATATTGTATTTATTCCTTTGTTAGCTTAATATGACATTTCTTCTGGTCCAGTGCTGCCTCTGGCCTAAAAATGCATAGTTTGAATGACGGCTTCAGAATCTACGCCATTATGTAATTTAGAGTCCATCAAAATTGTGCATGGTTTTTATTTGGTTTTAGACACACTGTAGAAATTGGCTAAAGACCGGAAATTGCAGTTACGGCAACAGTTGTCGCTACACACATGGAACTCAGCCCAGGGGCAAAGCATTCAGTGGAACATACAAAAGGTAAGCCGGTTTTTCATATGCTTCCCTGACCACAATGTAACCTTAGCATGAATGTGTTTTAGTCCATTCAATAGCCAAATAATGTGATCCTTCAGTTCTCAAAAATGCATCTGGATTTGTTTTGAGTGCAGGTGTGATAATTCAATAAATTTTCATTTTGTTACACAAGAATGAATTTGTCTCCATCATGTTCTTCATACTTGCACCAATATGATGTTGGTCTTCTATGATGCTGCCTTAGTTGTGCATCACTATTATGTAAATTCAATCTAGAAATTTGGTGTATTGTAAAAAATTGTATACCGAAATAATGGCAGGGGACTGCTCATACAATCACCATATCTTATGAATAAAGGTTTTGCCCCTTTTTCTGGTTAAACACCCTTTTTCCAGGTCATCAGAGAGGCCCACTGGTGATCTCAGAGAGAGGATGAAGAACAAAAGACAAGATGTGGATGAGGCCGTGAAAAGAGAGCCAGAGGAGCCCACATCCCCTACAGCTAGAGTGAGTCTCTCAGAACTGTTAGTTACCGATTAGGTGATTGATTGATTAACTTTTCAGTCAAATAATGAAATGGAGAATCAATTGAGTTATCCATTTCAGTCTACAGCCTAGTAGAATTATGGGTCATTTTACTGGGTTCCTTTATTGTGAACATATTTAATTGTGATCAGAGATTAACTCATAATATGCGTTTACATAGCGAGACTCTTCCCGAAGCCGACACCGGGAAAAGGAGGACATAAAGATAACTAAAGAGCGAACTCCTGCCAGTGAGGAGGAGCAAGCCGAGTGGGAAGCTAACCGTGAAGGTGAGCGATGAAATGTAAACACTAAATGGGTGGCTAACGGTGAATGTTTTGTTTTTGTTTTGCGTATGTAATCGACATAAAATCTAAAGAATTGTGGTATTGAATGTCATGATATTATGCTGGATACATATTGAGGTAGTGATCTGAAATACCTAAGTCAACAATCAACTAAATGTCTCAAATTTGATACATGCAACTCTTTGCTCTCTTTGAACAGAGACCAACACATATTCATCTGTTTAATACATATGAACTCTGGTGTATATAGCGTAGAGAGAAAAGTGGCAATTTCTGTCAAACGATTACAATGAACTGTCATTTTTAGGATCTGCTTCACGGCTATGGCTCATAGAATGGAAAACAGTCAATACTGTGAAACCTGATGTGCTCATTGCTGGTATAATGTGCCTGTATGGTAGTCACTCTTACCCATATTTATTTTTATAGTTTAGCATTTATTAGAAAGGATGTATACAGAAGATTGTTTTGTACTTCACTCAAGAGTAAAATCTGTGCCTCCTGGGATTTTATCCTGTGATAAAAAAATGTAGTTGCTTAACCCTGACACCAGCACTGCGGTCTAAATGCTTTATTGTCATCTCCTCGCCTTCGTACCTCATTTATATTAATACAAAATACGTCTTGCTTGGTATGGGGTCGGTGGTAAAGGGTTTGTCATGTATTGGATGTTATTGGATCATTTGTTGCTATGTTGGTTTGGCCATTTGTTGTTCGGGTATGTTATTCTAAAGTATTAGACTAATGATTTTTTTTTGTGCTGAATCTTCTCAGATTCAGATAACGGAGACTATGATTATGAGTTATCTCTGGAAATGAAACGACAAAAGATTCAACGAGAGCTAATGAAGCTAGAACAAGAGAACATGGAGAAAAGGGAGGAGATTGTCATCAAGAAAGAGGTAAAGACTAACTAATTGTATTTTGGTGGTGGGGGGGAGTGGAATGGTAGAGATTGCATGAAATGAAATTGTTATACATATCCCAAAATTACAGTATAACATTGCTTTACAGGAGCTGGTCAACAAGAGCAGGACCAGCAGCCTGTCAAAGGTAGGGAGAGACTTCTCATTCTTCCTGCTCTATTTGCCTGTAGTAGTCCAAATTGAGGCATGTCGTGTGTGAGACATTGTTTTCCATGTTGAGCATTAAAGTAAATAAATAAACCTTTATTTGTTTATTTACTTTTTTGTGTTACTTTTCTTCCGTACATTTCCTAGATTTCTCCCGAACCAGCAAGTTCTATGGGCTCCCCCTCGTCTCGGAAGTCCAGCGGTTCGCCCAAGCACAAAACTGGCACAAAAGCTGCCAACTCAGGCAAAAAAGAGAAGAAGGCTTCTGTCATCTCCTCTCCTGTGTCTGATCAGGCCAGGTTAGTGGTGCTCGGTGTAGGTTAGGCCACACACATTTGTGCTGGTGGAGCTATTCGGTTGTAAACTATAAATTTACCCAATTTACATGCATGTTCATTATTTGGGAGCATAATTAGTTATAAATGCATGCCCAATTTTCCCCATTATTGTATCCCAGCATTCAGTCCTAGCAAGCTTCTGTCCTATGGAAATCTGGGACTGCACAGTAGTTGTGCATTGATATTCACTGGTGGCTTAGATATGATTATCTTCATCTTTAATTTTAAGTCATGTAACTTTGTAAATGCTCTTTACGGTTACACTGGCAACATCTGTCTACCTTAAGCTTTGAAGGTCACAGCCCATAACTCCAATGTGTTTAAGTGTTATTCACTCTGCTGCCTGCGTCTGGTCCCCAGGCCCTTTAAGGCAGGTCATGGCAAAAAGAAAGGTCCCCGGACCCCAAGCCCGCCACCCCCAGCCCCGGTCGAGACCCCAGTGGGAGGAAAGAAGCACAAAGGCAAACACAAGAACAAGGAGAAGTCTGATGAGAAACCAAAAGAAGGCAAAGACAGGGGCCGGGAAACAGAGAAGCACAAAGAGAAGAAGGAGAAACGCAGGTAATGCTGTTGGCCTTGAGTTGAAGCTTCCTCCTGGCCTTTGTGTGCTGCATTCTGGTACCCAGGATCATGATTAAGTCAGAAAGCCAGCCGGGTGGCACACTACTGTCTATCTTACCCGGGTTGTCTTGGCTTTGTTCAGGGATCGGTCGGAGAGCTCCCACAAGCCAAAGAGGTCCATGGCTTCAGAGGAACGGTCCGGTAGTAGTTCCTCACCCCCTAGGGAGGTGTCCCCAGCAGTCAGGAGGAAGTCTCATTCTCCTAAACTGTCCGCCCAAAAAAACCCTGTCCTGCCCTCTCCAACACACAGGTCAGCACTGCATGAATTCCCCAGGGAGGGGTGTTATGATTGTTCCGTTGAATTATGTAGTTGATTCCCTTTAGTTACAGTCCAGCTGTATAAACTATAAATGTTAAATTGTAGTTCTGGTTACTGGGGCTATAAGGCATAAGTTAACGATTTTCTTTAAAAAAAATATTTTATAGCTACTTTTTGGCCTAATAATTTTTTTAGTGCAGAATGTTTTGTTTGATCTGAATTTATTGTTCTGCAGATCACCCACTGTCCCCAGACATCACCGCAGCCCCACGCCATCCCGGCATCACTCCCCCTCATCTCATTCCGGCTCGTCAGCCCACGGGCACTCCTCGTCCCCCCCCCATCGTTGCTCCACCACCCCGACCTACCTGCGGGATCCTGCCGTGTCCCCCGGGCCCAGGCGTTCCCGCTCTCCTGCACTCCGCACCTCTCCACCACCGCGGCGCTCCAGCCCCAGCCGGCACCACTCGCAGGGCCGAGAGAGGGGCCGGGCTGAGAGGGAAAGGACCCCGCCTGCTCACGAGCGACGTCACGACCGCAGAGACGGTACATTCACACCCCAGTGTCATGGGTATCAGTGGTTTGTTTGAGTCTTGGTTCACCTTACCCTCAGCCTAAAATATCCCTAAATCTGTTTTTATTGTATAATCTAATGAATGATCCTTTTGTGACTTGTGTGAATAAATAGTTGTTTTTTTTAACACCCCCTCCCCACACCTGTCTTACCCTGTCAGAGAGCCGGTGGAAGCGAGACAAGGAGGGCCGGGATGATCGGGATTATGAGGCAGAGCAAAGCTCTTCACGGGACTCTCGCGAGGACAGGGAGAGCAGAGAGGGTCGCGATCGAAGAGAGACGCGGGATCGACGGGATGTCCGAGAGACCAGGGAATCCCGCGAACACCGGGACACCAAGGAGTCCCGGGATACCCGAGTGGAGGGGCGTCCTAACAGAGACTTGCTTGAGTACAGGGACAGGGAGAGAGACCGGGATAGGGAGAGAGACAGAGAGAGAGACAGGGCTGACTCCCATAGGAAGGAGGAGCCCCCCCAGGAAGAGCGCGGCTATGCCAGAGGCCACGCTCGGGAGGACGGGGTGCGGCCAGATGGGAGGAGTGAGCCTCGGTCAGAGACTCGGGCCGAGTCCCGCCCTGAGAGGTCTAGCAGAGGGAGAGGTCGTGGTGCTGAGGCAACTGACAAGGGTAGGGATGCATAACGGGGAAAAAAAAATCTTTTCTTATAGGTTTTTCTTGTAAGAACATATGCTATGACATTTTCACAGAATGGCAGTCAAATGTTTTATGGGTTGCAAGGCTTAGTGCAGTGTGGTGTTTCCTTCAGGAGTTCGGTGCTCCAGAGCCTCGCAGTTTGATGGTGGCGGCGGTGGGGGATGTACCTTCCATGACAGCTGGGAGCCCCGCAGCAGTACCAGCTACCCGGAGAGGAGTGGCGACAGGAGTGCTGAGAGGGGGGCTGAAAGGGATCGCTATGATGCAGAGCGGCGTGGAGAGCAGGCCAGAGACTCCTCTTATGACCGTCGAGGTGGTCAGACGGAGCGAGAGCGCAGGGACAGAGGTGCGGCAGGGTTCGGAGTGTTCTCGATGTGCATCATAGTGTTATCAAATCCAAATCTGAAAGATAACTTTCCAGAATCTCCGACATTATATTTTTACTTTCTTCTACAGCTGTAGTAATGACAGCCTGAAGACTGTAAATGTCTAATGTTAATCATTCCGATGGTGCTTCTTTTACATTTAGCATACAAAACCTTACAGCAGAGTCATTCCTCAACATTGGCTGTTAAAACACTTCCTTGTCAAACACCTAAAAAACATTTCCAGCTGTGTTTTGTTGGCTGCATATAACTCTACTTCACAAAAAGTGCAACGCAGCCCATGACTGCTTCAGAGATTTTGTTGTGCCCATAAACTGAATAATGTGAGACTGCCTGAACCCATTTCTCAAAGCTATTTAGGAAGCTTGTTTTACTAAGTTCACTTGCCTATGTTTAGTAAAAATATGCAGTTGGCTGCTCTTAAAGACGACTTTTATGTCTACTTTTTAACTAAATCAAGTAAAGTTTAATTTAATTGCTGCTTTTAGACATTTTAACATATACACTTAAAATGCTTTTTTGTGAGCACCACACAGCCCAGTCTGACCGTTACTTGTTCTTTTGTTTTTAAACTAGTGACCAATTCTGTCTGTCTCTTGGTTTTCTCCAGATCAGAGAGCATCCTCTCCAGCCAGACACCGAAGCATAGACCCTGAGCGGGAGGATCGGAGGGAGGAGCGCAGGACAGAGCGGGGCGAGGACAGGCGAGAGGACCGTGTCCGGGACAGAGACCGGGAGCGTGAGCGGGACCGAGAGAAGGAACGGGAGAAGGAGAGGGAGACAGAACGGGATCGAGTCAGGGAGCGCGAACGGGAGCGCGAACGAGAGCGTGAGGAGCGAGAGAGGGAGCGGGAGCGGGAAAGGAAGGAGAGGGAGCGGGAACGTGAGCAGCGAGAGAGGGAGCGGCAGAGAGAATGGGAGGAACGGGAGAAAGGAAGAGAGGAACGGCGGGACCGGAGAGATGAGTCCAGAGAGGAGCGCTCAGTCCGAGATTCCCACGAGGACCGGAAGACGAGGTTGGTGTCGTGGAATTAACACGCCTCAAGTCAGTTATTCATATTGTGGTTCTGCTATATTGTTCATTTAGAGGTGTTTTTGTATGTTTATGTAAAGAATGTGAAACTCAAAGTGGATGAGGCCTGCTGGTAATAGTTGCGTAATTTGTCAATTATTCAATTTGGATTGGAACCAGCCTAGTCTACTGTTCAAGGTATAAGTTGCTAATTGTAACTATAAAACCAGCTGTCACCCTTGAGGACTTCTGTTTTCCGTGTTTAAGTGCTAGTATTTTATGTGTGCTTGTTCCATTGTGTTCATCTGGAACCGTTTTTACAGTACTTCAGTACCACAAGAGAATCTGGAAAAATGGAGGTACATTAAAGTAACTGGTTTTACTCTCTTGGTATGCTTTTTTAAAAAAAATTTATTTTTATTTTTTTATAAATAAGACCAGACGAGTTGCGAGTGTCAAACTTTATAGTGCTTTAAAATATTTTGTCTGTATGGATAAAGATGCCTAGCTCACAATTATATACATAAGCTTGAGTTTTAGTCTGTTTTGACATTGGCAATGCAATCTGCTGGCCTGTGACTCCTGCCTCTCCCACAGTCGCAAGAGGCAACGGGTGGAAAGTTCTCCGAGTCCCCGTCCCTCCCCAAAAAGAGCTCGAGAAAGCAGCCCACCCGATAGTGACAGCTACAACAGCACAGAGGAGAAGGGTGAGCCATGGCATGATTTTAGTTTGTAGCTTGACTTTTACAGCCCTGCAACACTCATCCAACAACCAGAGCAATTCAAGTCTGTTTACCCTTTGCGATATCCGCCTGGCCTGGAAATAACTGCTGTTTGTCATGTTTGAAAGACGCGAGACGCTCATGATGCCATGTGCTTATTTCCTTTTGTTTATGAATATACAAAACTTTGTTCCTGATTAGGGCTTTAGGACAATATTACTAATATACATGTTGACACTGAATACATTTGCAAATTGTTTACTTTGGAAATTAATTGACTTAAGCTATACTGATATTCTCAACTTTGCTTCATAGGATGAACCGTTGATATAATATGCAGCACTTTTAGGTGTTTTCCTGCAGTTTACTTTGGTTGTGAGGTTCGTATCCATGGCCCAAGCCTAGGTCCTCCGCAGATGAAAGTTTTTTTTGTCACTTATGCCACTTGAAAAAATTAAAAGGTCAGCAGAAACGTGTGTGTGTGTGTGTCAACATGCAGGTGTTCCAGGTGGTGAGAAGCACAGGCTGCTGAGTCAGGTGGTCCGCCCGCAGGACCCAGGCCGCTCCCCTCCCCGGGCTCTAATGGAAGACAAGCCTGCGCGGTGGAAGGATGAGGAGCGCAAGCCGGACAAGAAGGAGGGTAGTGGTAGGAGCCGGCACGAGGAGGTTGACTCCCGGGCCTCGGGCAGGGGAGGGGAGCGCCGGGGTGAGCTGGTCTTGGAAGTTTCCCTCTTGGGGACGTCAGAGTCCCGAAGGGGCAAAGAACTGCAGGACCCTGTCCTTCCTCCTGCCGCTCCTGGTCCAGAGGTGAAGGAGGCAGTCATAGTTCACGAGGAGGGCAAGAAGAAGGCCAAGTTGCAGAAAAAGGGCTTGAAGAAGAATCGCAAAGAGGAAGATGGAGGCAGCAGCAGCACAGAGCGGTTCAACCCTGAGCCGCCTGTGAGTGCCATCTCCGAAGCCCCGGCACTACTCTCTCCCCGCAAGTTTCCCAAGAAGAAGACACTGGAGAAGAAACGCAAGCGCTCGCGGGGTGGCGACTCCGACATCTCCGACGATGATGCTGCATCTCACCACCACCACTCCAGCAAGAAGAAGCGTGGTCCCAGAACCCCTTCTCCTATGCCGGCCACCACCATGGACAGCTGCCCTGCCCACAAGTCCCAGCTTTTGGAGCCTCTTCAACCATTGAAAACAGACACCACCTTCAGCGATTGGTCAGATGAGGACGTCCTGGACCGTGGTGAGACAGCTTCCTCCCCGGCCCCTGTGGAGGAAGCTCTGCCTGAAGCCACTCGGAGAGGAAAGCCGGGCAAGGAGAGGATGGAGCCCCTCATTGCCCCTCTGCCTGCACAGGAGCCTCCTCTGCTACCGCTGCAGCCGCTGATGGCTCAGCACCTCATACGCAAGGCTGCCCCTGAGCAGAAGCGCAGCAGCAGTCTGGGTAGCAACCAGAGCCGCTCCTCTTCTCGCCACCTCCGCTCCCCCTCCAATGAGTCCGCACACCGTGTCGGGGATGACCCCCATGGGGCACACTCCCGGAGGGGCCGGCTCCAGGGCGCGGGGTCCAGAGACAGGGAGAGGGATAGGACCACAGCTGTGGAGCCCAGCTCTTCAGAGAGGAAATCCCGTATCGATCAGCTGAAAAGAGGAGAGCCCAGTCGCAGCACTTCATCAGGTAAAGTAGCACCACAGCCACTCAACGTGTACAGTCTGCTAATAAGAATCACAACCATTTTGTTGATTAAAACAGATATTTATTATACTTTAGACTAGAGGTCTAGAGGTACAGGATTTTGCATAAAAATGTTTTGTACTTTTTAAAATGTAGAAATATTAATATATTAATAAATATTAAAGTTATTAAAAGATATACATCTGAACTGAACCAAAGAGTAACACTCCAAATAGCAAACAAATAAATGAATTGCAATGTCTTATTCTTTAACGCTTCTATAAGATTCAGTGATGTTTTTGTTTTGCACTGTTCTGCTTGTTTAAATTCTCTGTGAGAAGCTCGTTACATACACACACACTCACACCGATCACTTGATTATCTAATCAAAATGACAAAAATACGTATTACTATGAGGATAAAAAAATGAATTAAAATCTGATGTTTGTTTACTTTTCTCTTGACTGCATGAAGATATTTTTCTCAAGTCACTCACTACCTTTAAATATACAACTTAGCTGGCTAAAGCATAAATGTAACTGGATATAAACTAATGCAAATAGATGGTAATAAACTAACATTCCTGACATTTAAACATTTGGGTAGTTATCGGTCAACCTCTAAGTTTTATTGCCTCCTGCTTGCAGACCGGCAGGACTCACGAAGCCACAGCTCCCGACGCAGCTCGCCAGAGTCTGAACGTCAGGCGCAGTCCCGGGCAGGCTCCTACGACAGCCGGGAACGGGAAAAGGAGCGGGACCGTGAGAGAGAGCGGGAGCAGTTTGAGCGGGGAAGGGAACGCAAGGAGCTCCGGGTGCAACCGCGTGAATGGGAGCGGGGCGAGCCCGAGGCCCGGGACTGGGGTGGGCGGGGGCGCGAGCTTCCGCCACCGCCGCTGCTGCTACGGGGCTCCAAGGAGCCCATACGGGAGCGGGACCTAAGAGAGCTGCGCGAGCTGCGCAAAAGGGAGGTAGAACTAGAGAGGGAACGGCTACGGCCCGAAGGGCTGCTGGCTCACGACCGAGAGCGGGACTGCCAGAGGCCAGTGCTCATGGATCTCCAGCTCCACTCTGAACTAAAACAGGACAGGAGCGTTTTTGAGTCCCTCTTGCTGCCCCGAGAAACGACGTCCACAGAGACCGACAACACTGTGGACAGCTTGCGGATGCTAAATGAGGCACGAGAGGCAGAAAAACTAGTTGACGGTAGGAGATTTCACTGCAACAATTTATCTGTCAACAGCTTTTAATCTGAAAGTATGACACTTGATGAGAAAAGAAACCTAAAAGATATAGAACACAAGACCTGTGTAGTGAAACTAGTTCATGCATCTCTTAGCAAGCATACTTTGTCACAATGTTGTGCGAAATCAGGATTGAAAGGTATTTTGCTCTGTGGTCATCTCTGTTTTGTGCACAGATGAGGATGACGAAAAGACAGAGGATGTGCAGTCTGCTGTTTCTGGAGGGGAAGAGTATGAACCTATCAGTGATGACGAACTGGATGAAATTTTGGCAGACAGTAGTGGGCAGAAGAGAGAAGACCATCAGGATGAGGAGATGAACTCAGGTAAGGAAACCCAGAATGACTAAATAAACTCTGTAGCACGGCGACGGGCTTGGTCTGGAAATAATCGGCAGTACACACTTCCGGGTTCTCCAGCTCCCTTGCCAGCTTTATTTCAATCAAAACAAACGCTCTTAAGGGATCCCCCTCACGGGTTCACCCCAAACAAAACAAACGAAAATAACAAACTAAACAAAACACCGAACAAAACTAAAGTAAACGGACATAAAATGTCGGCATCCCCTTCGCCAGTGCCAACTTTTTTTTCTTCCGCTTTGTTCACCTTTCTTTTTATTTCTTTTGCCTCTCTGACCACCGTTCTCACGCCCGGCTCCTTTCCCCGATTTCCAGCACCTACTGAGGGATCACAGGTAGTTTAAATACTGTTCGTAATTAGTGTAATCCTCAGCCGGGGCTAGTGGGCATGCCCGGACCTCTCCTGCACGTGTTCTCGAGACGGACGTGTGGCACAAACTCCTATTCACGCTTGATTCGAGGAGACCTATGTGCCATGACGTTTGTGGTTGTAAAAGAGGCCTACGTAGCCAAACGTTTGAGAATGTGAACTCTGATGTAAACAGGGATAAGACTAATGTTGGTATTACAAGTGTATAATCTGACTGCGCGATACTACAAAATTGAAAAATTAATTGCAATACAATTTTGTCAATATCGTGCAGTCCTACGTATTTTGTTCCTACCTAGCTACATTCATTTATAATGTTAAATCCCAATATCAATCTGTGCATACTTTTCTAAACGTTGTTGTTATGACCACGTTAGCAAGTGTAGCAGTTTTGTAGAGTTTCAATTGGTTATACTGTTTTAAGAAATGTAACAGATGAAACAGAATCCAACATTATTTTGTTTCCCACTATTGAAAAAATTGGTGTTTTGTTTAGGCCTTAAGTACCAATATAAGCTAAACAGTACTTTTTGAAATTAAGTAATACTGATGTGTTCTGCTAAGCACTGTTTCCTATTGGTACAAAATAAAAAACACGAGGAAAAAAAGCACAAGCTGGAAAATTACACACCGTAATGCTCTCAGATGCTGTGCCAAGTGTTAATAATGCAGATCAGATTCTCCCAGAAGTTAACAAGTAATTTGTTTTTCTTTTTCCTGTCGGCAAAGTGAACATTTCAAAGACAATAACTAGTGGAAATGACTAAATGTGGTTTTGAGTCGTCGCTGTGTCAATGTGCATTGGCAGGTTAACGTTGTTTCATTACTGGTGAAATGTTAAACTTAAATAATATGGTGGAATCAGGTGAATTCATAACTAGTTATTTAACCGAAACTGTAAAAAATAATGATATAACGTGTGTGCAAGCTAATTATAGGAGCATTCGTTTCATGATTTAGGGGGAATTTACATTCATTATGGCATTTTTGATGCTGGTCTCAAACTGGACCCATTTTGAAAACAAGTCTTCTAATTATCCGCAACCAGAACATTTGCTGCATTCAAAATGTTAGCAAGCTAACTAACTAATTGACATTTACCTCAGTTCTCTGTGGCTCGATTAACATTGGTTTTGAACCTGAGATTAGGGGAAGTGAGATGGAGTGCAAGAAATGTATTTTTAATAATATGTTATGGGTATTGCATGTGCCAATATCACGATTTCGGTATATCATTTATCCCTAATGCACATTCAAATTTTTAGTGGGTTCACAAATATAATAAGCTAATGTTTGGCCAAAACAGCAAGTGTGAACAGTGTGTAACTAAACCAGTCCAAACCGGTGAGACAAAGTTCTATTTGTCTCCTTTTAATGCTCATCCATCTTCCTCATGCTGGGGAGTTAGACTGGTTCTCTTCTCTCAACCTTCCACAAAATTTATGGTAGCATGAATGTAGTCAACTGCCATCCTAAGCAGGGTTTCCTAGTGCTTGGCTCATTCATCAGCCCAAGCAATGTTTTTCCACTCCTCAATTATTCTGTGTTGATCATGTGTCCACTGGAACCGCTTCTTGTTTTTAGCTGATAGGAGTGGATTCTGGTGTGTGGTCTGATGCAATAGCCCATCCTGTGACCGGCGAGTTGTGTGTTATGCAATGCCATTTTGCACACCACTGTTGTACTGCACTGTCATTTGCGCGTTTGTTGCCCACCTGTTGCAAAATTCTTTATCATTCTTCTCTGTTTTTGCCTGCCGGACTGCTGTTGACTGGATGTTTTTTGTTTGCATCATTCTTAGTAAACCTTAGACACTGTCATACTTGAGAAGCCCTGGAGGGCGACGGTTTCTGAGATACTACAACCAGCACGCCTGGCTGCAGCAATCATACCATGCTCAGAGTTGCTTAAGTCTCATTTTGCCCATTCTAATGATCAGTTGAACTGTAATTAAATGCCTCGATGTCTGTCTCCTTGATTCGACACAACTCACGGGCGGTAGGAGGGATCCATTTTGGTTAACGGGGGAGTGCGCCTAATAAACTGACCACTGAGTATGTTCATTATTTAACTTGGCAGCCAAACAAATTGCTAAGTTGCAATATTAAGATGCATTTGTTCCCATTTAGGAAGAAAGAAGGAAGTCAGGTTAAGTTATTTGCTCTAGGATACAACCGCTGGGGTGGGATTTGGACCAACAACCTTTTCGTTACAAGTCTGTCACCTTAACCACTACACTATGAATTCTAATTCTAGAATTCATAATGCTTTTGGCTGGTACTACAGATTAGTTTTTAACAAATTAACAAATGAAAAGTCATGCGTGCTAATCTGATTCTGAGCCAGTGCTAGCAAAACCTTTTTATATAATGTGATGCTTATTGTATGCATTCTATGCTTGTGTTGATCGTTCTTGATCTTTCGTATGCCCCCCTTAATTGTATTGGTTTTGGTAACATAGTGGCTCTTTCATTCAGTGAAATTGATCACATCAGAAAATAAAAGACAACATGGTTTGCTGGCTCTGTCATATTAAGGCTTGCCTTAATGCATACTGTAACCTATAATCTGGATTTGTTAGAATCCAGATCATGCCGTTTGTCAATTGAGATGAGGAGAGCACAGCAGTGGCGCTCAATTGGCAGAGTGGGGTAGGAAGGGCTTGTGTCAATTTGTTGCTTTGTAAAAGTGTTAAGTATCACTGATGTTTTGAAAATGTCATTTCTTAGCTGTGATGGCTAGCAAGGGCAGGACTTCCCAAAACCTGTTTTAAGTTAAGCTAAAGGCCAGCCTTAATCTTTTTTTCCCTCCAGGTCCCCTGGATGTGATTGATGTAGACTGGTCCAGTCTGATGCCCAAAGAAAAGACAGAACCCCGGGCCCCTGGGGCTGCCCTGCTGAAGTTTACCCCTGCAGCAGTGCTTCTGAGAATGGGTGTCTCAAGGCGACTGGCGGGGCCCCAACTCCTGGAGAGAGTGAAGGTGGTATGCAAGGGGGAGCTTGAGGACCCCAAAGGTGAGTAGATGAGGGCATGGCAATAATGGAGCTCCCTCTAGATTTCTCATCCCCTCTTTGTGGGTGCTGTGAGTGGCTATTTCAGTTATGAGCATAGGTACCAGTGTTTTTTCCTTTTTATGCCTGAACCTCGGAATACTCTGCTTAAGACCGAAGGCTTGTCATCATTATAACTCAGCAATGAATTTAACAGTCACACATGCAACAAGATGCACCAACGAACGGACTTCAAGGCGGGGAATATATCTGCAACGTCTCAGCATTGTAATGGGAATGTTAGACATTTTATCTGAGGGAAAATTATATCTCTTCAGGATAACTTATTTGAACCAAACACATTTCTGGTGCTACTTTTTCAGATGCTGAGAAGGTGTTTGAGCATGAGCTGGGTGCCCTGAACATGGCTGCCTTGAACAGGAGAGAGGAGAGGGCGGGGCTGCTGCGTAATCTAGGCCCGTGCTGCAAGGCCTTGTGTGCCCGCCGGGACATTGCCATACGCAGGCAATTGCTCAAGAATGACAAGGTGAAGAATGCCCACCAACTAGGGTCATTTTATTCAGCACATTTTCTGATGGGTTGTGGGTAAAAGAAAAGGTGAAATGTTCTTTTTCTTCTGAAAGTAACTAGTTGGGCCTTTTAGAACGTGTTGTTTCCCCTCTTCAGGGCATGACTAAGCAGATCTATACTGGCACCCCAGTGGACAACGAGCTACTACAGCTGAGTGTGCGCCTGCTCAAGAAGAAGATGGCCACAGCATCTGATCATGACAAGCCCGAGATGACCATGGAGCTGTCCGAGAGCCCCCTGCAGCCCGAAGTGTGTGCCTCCTGAGGACCATTGAGTGTGGACCATTCATACATTTGAACAAGAATTCAGGATCATAAAAAGGTTAAACTGATCCTGGGTCAGTTTGGAACACACTCCATAAACTGCTCTCAGTTGAATTATAGTTACAGAGGAAAAATGACTCGACGTAATTAAGAGCCTCCGTTATTCTTGCCCTCTGTTTTATTTTTGGACCAGTATGTGTTCCTTTGTTTTTTAGAACCCCCTCATAGAATGAACATATCCTACATACATTTTGTTGTGCATTGGTTATTAAAAACTGGGCATTAAATTAATTTTAAAAATGATGCTGTGGATTTATTTTTTGAGTGTCAGGCAGAAATACAGTGAAGTCTGGTTATGAGAATCACGTTTTCCACTGAGATCTCAATTATTGTAACTGAATTCTTTCGGCTTTATGCATGCTTACTTTGTCCAACGTTATTTCCGATGTTTTTTATTTAGTGCTTCTACTGTTGTAATTACTCAATAACAGTAATTCCTGACCTACAAATGTACAATTAAACACTTTAATTACAACTAATTAAATATTACTCTTATTAACATATATGTCCAGTAACGGCGGTGGAAGCAAATCAGTGAAGGGGGCTAATTATGAAAAATTTTATTTTTTGTAAGGGAGGGCACAGAAGCTCTAGGTGGGCCCGCCCACCTAAGGCCCGCCCATAGCGCCGGGTATGTATATGTGCATTATGTCCAGATAAAATAACTGAACATTGATTCATATTTATTATTTTGCAGTGTTGCTCTCAATAAGTGCCTGATGCTCTCTGTCTACAGTGCCACGGCACGCTGTTAGGTTACAAACACTCCAGTGACTCATTACTTGACTGCCCCGTTTACTTTAAAAAATGTATATAATTTAAACCTTGATAACACCTAGGGTGACAGGAGCTTAAATGCGTGGTATACAGTATTTTGTCATATAAAAATATTTAAAAAATAATTCTGGGTTCATGTGTCATCGCAACCGATTTAGTATTTTATTGCTAGGCGTTAATAAAATGATTACCTAACTTAAACCTGGACAAACGACCGCGACGCTTCGAAATTTTAGCCCTGTCTAATCGAAGCGAAAGGGCTTGTATCGGCGTAAAGGTCCATTCACATGATACGAGAATTTGACCAACCGCGACGCAAGGTCTGACTGCAGTTTGCTCACCTCGTGGTAAATTGCTGTGCGCATGTGCAACGATTTTTGAATTGTTTGTATGTTTTCAGTTTAAGCACATTGTGTTTGTCTATTGTTGTGACTTATTTGAGGATCAGATCACATTTTATGGCAAATTACTGCAGAAACCCGGTTAATTCCAAGGGGTTCACATACTTCTACATGCTACAATATAGTTACAAAAAACACTTAAAGCGTGAAGGGCGCTATAATAAATTAAATCTGATTGATTTACCGAACTACTGAAATGCTTAATGTCACTTGTAATATACTCAGTAACTACTAGTTAGTGAGTTAGAAGAAACTTTACGCATACATTTACTGTAATTACTGGTTCTTTATTGCTTAACAGTCATTGCACACGCCAGCCTAGGCTAGGAACCCCAAATCTGGCAGGACGTGGCTTCTAATAACCCCTGACCCCTTCGGCTATTGGAGCTGTACTAGGGATCAGGTTACAATAACTCAATGGAAATAAAACGTAACTAAAACCCAAGACCATCACTCATCGGCACTTCAATTCACCCGGCATCTAGGAAGTGCTTGATGTCAGCCGATGATAAGCAACTGATAAGTTTTTGCACCTTCTAGTAGTACTACTACTACCATCATTGTATTGTCAAATAAAACAAGGGGTAATAAAAAACGATCCTACAGTTTTTTCTTCTTCCTACATTTAGGTTATAGCTAATTAGTTCGAACAAAAACAAGGTCATCTAATATGGTGAAACCTTAATCTGAGTTTTTAACGAAGTAGCAATTGCGGAATGTCGGTAATTTGATCAACAAGAGGTAGCCGAGAGATGGCGTATGCTAGCAGTTAAATATACAAACGATTGACGTTTTTTTTTTTTTTTTTTTTACCTGGTTACAGGCTGACATCGCCATGCAATGGCTTCTTTATTTAGCTCCTTATATGCAGCCAACGTACTGTTGTACAGTTTTTTAAATTTATTTATTGATAATACATAAGTATTACAACAAGATTGTTAAGAGATAACAATTATAATAACAACAAAAACATAAATTAATGAAAAAGATTAAAAAACAAAAAAATACCAAGAGACAAAAAAGTGCTTCAGATAATTTTAAGGCATCAATAAAATTAAGAAGTCTTTTTGCTGTTTTCTTCTTCATAAAGAGCAGGGATTTGTAGTAGAATGCAAATTATTTCTTGAAGACAGTAAATAAAGGCTGTGTTTTAATACATTCACATTTGTGGATGAAGAATTTACCCAAGATAATTAAAGTATTTAAAAGCAGATCATAGTTTTTGTCCTTCATTATAATTCCAAATGTGATGTTATCTCTAGTGAAACTG
>JAOYSI010072336.1:3134-21671 GCA_025775065.1 Hiodon alosoides
CGCTGATTACCATGCGCAGAACCGGACGCTGATTACCATGCGCAGAACCGGACGCTGATTACCATGCGCAGAACCGGGCGGTGATTACCATGCGCAGAACCGGACGGTGATTACCATGCGCAGAACCGGACGCTGATTACCATGCGCAGAACCGGGCGGTGATTACCAGGCGCAGAACCGGACGGTGATTACCAGGGGCAGAACCGGGCGGTGATTACCATGCGCAGAACGGCCGGTGCGCGTTTCCCTGCAGCTCCCATACAGCCCTGCTTCCGAAGCCGGGCCAGCTCTGTCGTGGTGGAGGGGTCCGGCAGCGTGGAGTGCCGGGCCCACTCCCAGCCACCTAATCTGCCGCATGTAATCAGCACAGAAATGTAAAGATCAGATAAAGCAGAGTATCGATCGCCAGGCGCATGGCGGCTCCCAGCCTCTCTTAAGAGCGACGTTTCTTTGGGTTCCAAACCGTTCTCGTTCTGATTTCAGGGATAATTTCGCTTGGGTGGCAGTGTTCCCAAGGACAGCTAAGCTGGCACTATTACAACTGCTCTTTTGGCTTGGGTTTTCACTCAGAAGCAAGTCCAACATCATTTTTCTGCAATCCCCTTTACAATGTAAGCTGTGCAGAAGCTTCTCCTCAGCTCCACAAAGTAATAACTGACTTGTTTTTGGATAATCAGCCCAATATCAACTGCAATCACCACTATGTTAAAGTTTAAAGTTTTAATTTGTAAGATTTTCTTTTGTCGTGATGTGTTGCTAAGCCAGTTGCTAGGGTGAATCTCTCATTTTAGGTCAGAATAAGACCTGGAGAGTGTATTGCATCAATCATATGGAATGTAGAATCACATCACTTATCAGGCCGATGGCATCAGTGTTTGCTTTGTTATAAATAGGGACATCAACAGAAGTAATACCATCTGTGAATTAGAACAGAAAATCCCAATTTCCTCTAATCAACTACCATCAGAAAACTTTGTCTTTGTACAGTTCTTTGCACGAGTTGGAAGGAAACCCGTAACTGACAGAATTGAAAAGAACATCTCGCTCTCTGGTCATTAAAGCGGTGTTATTTTGGTTCGATGAATAGAAGCGTGTGATTTACGTTTGTTACACTCTCACATAATACTCAGGAATGATCTCAGATAAGTGGAGCAGTGCTTCAGTGAATTCATTTGCCTCTAAATCAGGGCCTGCTCAGTTAAGTGCCTTTAAACAGCAGAAATTGGTCTATTTTTAACATGCCACTCCAACACTTACACACACGCGCACAGATATACATGCCCCCCCCCAACCCACCCAACCACCCAACCACCCAACCACCCATCCACCCCCACCAGCATATTTCAAACGAAGAGAAAATAACACAGAATCTGTGTGGGAATTCAACACGTCCTCTTAAAATGAAGAGGCTTTTAGATTAAGCGATGTTGAGCTATGCTGCCTGGAACAATTTCCTTTTCCCTTTGACGGTAGACCACAGAGACGGAGTCGAGACTTAATGACAACATTTTCCCGAGGCTCGTCTCACGCCCACCCGCACACGGCAACAAAAAAGGAAGCCTGCACTGAGTCAATAATTAATCCTGTCAGGTTCGCCAGGTAGATTTGCCATATATGTTTTTAAATGCAGGGTCTGATCTCCTCGGTTCTGCTCCTGCTGGATTTCTTTGTTATCTGAAGTATTCCTGCCCACGTGTTGGCGCTCCAGATCAAAGCGATGGCAGTGTGAGACTCAATCGAGCTACGATTCTGAGTGGGCGTGGCTCCCTCAGAGCCAAGGGCCTGTCCTAATGCTTTACTGCAGGGTGTGGACAGGGCGTTGAGCTCTGGCCCTTAGTGACACTGACGGGTTTCTCCAGCAGATGGCGGTGTTGTGCCATGGAAATTCCCCATTTCTACAGTCGGGTCTGCAGCTCGCTTGGAGGGGGAGGGAACACTAGATGATGGAGCGAGGGCTCATCTGTTTTCTGTGTGTACAGTGGCAGTGGTGACATGCTCCCCTTCCTCTTGGGACTTTACCTTCACACACGGCGCGTCACCCAGGGACCCGCTCCCGGGACGTCCTCGCCCCGGTGAGCCTCCACTCACATCCGTTTCCTCCCCTTTCATCAGTGCTCCGGGCAGGGAAGGCCACCTGGAGCGTGTCCATCCATGGCACTTCTGTTCCCCGGCCCTGCCTGGGAGGTGCGGACGTTAAACGTTAAACGTGGCACGCCTTGGCCCCACGTGCCACGGCCCCGCGTGCCACTGCCCCGCGTGCCACTGCCCCACGTGCCACGGCCCCACGTGCCACGGCCCCATGACAGGCTGGAGTGCTATTAGAGACAGGTGCCAACCCGGTGAGGGACCACACATCCCCCTCACGTGGGTCAGGGCAGAGGTCACCTGGAACCGGCGTCCTTTTTTTTGCCATGCATCCTGTCCAAGGTTTCACCTATAATGTGAGATAAGCCCCGATAAGGGTCCCGAGGGTTAAATGAACAAACGGACATCGACACACATTTGCTAGCCT
Source organism: Hiodon alosoides (assembly GCA_025775065.1). NCBI lineage: Eukaryota > Metazoa > Chordata > Actinopteri > Hiodontiformes > Hiodontidae > Hiodon > Hiodon alosoides. Next base: position 5,647 of record JAOYSI010072336.1, read on the forward strand.
CGTTTTTGCTGAATCTGATCTATTTACACCACTCTCTGGTTCATCTCAGAGCTGCCCTCTGGGTTCCCACCCTCTACTGCACAATCCCGCGATCGCACATGCTGGGGACACAGTTTTCCAGATTGCACCAAGACAACAGAGTCGCGATACCTCGCAGCCCTTCTTGCAACGCGGTCACGTCGAAAATCTCATCCTCTAACATCATCGCCCCCCTCAGAACCTGTTACTGCCTCTCTCTCAATGCAGAAAGACGTACCACACCTGCAGAAAAAAAAAATCCAGATTTGAAAGGGCAAGGTGTCTACTCTGTGTCCATTTCTGAACTGAGAGTCAAATAACGAATCAGAATTCAGCAATATGCACCAATGACTTCCTTTATCATCAAACACAAAGCACTTTCAATGCTCACTATTTGTAATGGAATACTGATCAAACAATCATTTTCATAATGGTGTCTGAGCTTGGCACTAGTCGGAGATTGAATCCAGGAATTAACAGGCAACATATATTTTGACAATGGCCCCTTTGAACAGCTTAGTAATAACCCCAGAGTAAACAGAGATGAATTAGTCAATAAATTATTAAAGTGGAATAAATAAATCATTTGAAACCACCATCCTAACCAGATCAAGCCATGCTATGTTGTAATCAGCCACCGGGTGGCACTCTTGCTACAGGAATGAAATCAAAAAGCCCATTTGAGAAATAACAAGGAGCTTGCTTTGGAGTCGAGATCCCGGTTATTTGCAATGCAGACTCCATTGTGTCATCTGGGATTCAAATTATGCATTGTATGAAAAGGAACCAGTTCAGATCATGGCCTTCAGAGTCACTGGGACTCAAGCTGGCTATCATGCACTTTAGAAGATTGTTTAAGCATTAAGTTGTATGAGGCGTGAACTGCCTGCCAGGCATCTGACCCTGTTGCAGTCGAGGCGGACGAGATCCTTTATCCCTCCTATGTAACCCCTCCCGTCACTTTTTCCCCACCCACGGAGAAGGCCCATGCCTGGCTGACTTTTCAGTGAAGATGATGCGCCCGTGGGGGCGGCGCAGGATTTCGCCATACCTCCAGCGTCTGACCTAACCTGGGCTGTCCCACAAGCCAAGCGAAAAAGGTCGCTTGTGGGTGCAATGTTTTTATTAAAGCGCCAAAAGACAGCGGGGTCAGTGGTTCGAAACATCTGTTCGCCTTAGTGCCAAGTGCCCCACAAGCTGGATTTAGTACATGCCTAAACCAGGTCCTATTTTGTCCTCTGGACCTCCAGGGACCTAAACCCCTTCCCCTAAACCCCTAAACCCCGCAGAGACTGGGCATGGGAGAAGATAAGGAATAACCTGTAACCCATATTTCCACTTTTTAAAAAGGAGATAAGGAGAGTGGAAACTCGGGCCACGTCAGCTCTCAGGCTCACCAGTGCGCTGTGATCCTCTGTGTCGCTTCTCAGTGATATCATCCATCGCCATGGCGCTGGTACCCTTGGAGAGCCTTGGGCTCGGTCCAAGGGCAAAGCATAAACGCGCATGCTCAGAGTCTGATGCCTTTCATTGTCACACAGAACCTCCTGGGTGTGTGGGTCATGGTGATGCTACGGAGAACCTCCTGGGTGTGTGGGTCATGGTGATGTTACGGAGAACCTCCTGGGTGTGTGGGTTGTGGTGATGTTACGGAGAACCTCCTGGGTGTGTGGGTCGTGGTGATGTTACGGAGAACCTCCTGGGTGTGTGGGTCATGGTGATGTTACGGAGAACCTCCTGGGTGTGTGGGTCGTGGCGATGGTATGGAAAACCTCCTCGGTGTGTGGGTCGTGGCGATGGTATGGAGAACCTCCTGGGTGTGTGGGTTGTGGTGATGCGTTGGAAAACCTCCTGGGTGTGTGGGTCGTGGCGATGGTATGGAGAACTTCCTGGGTGTGGGGGTCGTGGCGATGGTATGGAAAACCTCCTGGGTGTGTGGGTCGTGGCGATGGTATGGAGAACCTCCTGGGTGTGTGGGTCGTGGTGATGCGTTGGAAAACCTCCTGGGTGTGTGGGTCGTGGCGATGGTATGGAAAACCTCCTGGGTGTGTGGGTCGTGGCGATGGTAAGGAGAACCTCCTGGGTGTGTGGGTCGTGGCGACACTGTGGGTACCTGTGGCAAGTCTGCCCAACATGACCGTCTCTTTGCCTGCGATCTCACTGGCAGTCTATAACTCATCACAAAGTCATTAAGTCACACTGAACAGTTACCACATCCTTCCTACTCCGCTGCTCGCTGAAATGCGGCTCGTTATTCATTTGGGTTTACGAGAATAAATTGTGATGAGATACAGCTTCATTTGGAAAGTAAAGGACTGCCACATTCATTAAAAAGTGAAGCAAAATCTGTCAGCTAATTTCACTTCTCAAATGACGTCTTGAGGTGGTTCAAGTTGGGTCACACGTGAATCGTAGCTTGGCAGCACCGCTTCTCCTAAATAAAATGCCTTGTGGTTTACCGTTTCATTCAACTCCCGGAGATAAGATCTCAACCGCGCAGACCTTGAAGCGACGCTAAACCCAGTGCCAGGAGGTAGTGTAGCTGGTTGTGGGGTTGCCACAGCGACGGGCTCATTACACAAACACAGGGGCTCGTGAATCTTGTTACACCCCCCGCCAAAACCACACACACACACACACACACACACAAAACTTGCCTTGCTCTTTAAAGAAAAGGCTCCTGGTATTTTATTACATCTTATTATGGAGTGTTGGCAGGTGCATAGTCTGCTCCATAACCCAAGGTAATTTGTACACGTCCGTCCCGTTCTAAAAATAACGAACTTTAGGCAAGCAAGCGGGCCAAGCAAAGGAATACAATATTAATAAACATGTCATGTTCCTCTTGTAAAAACTGAATTTAGAAGGCACAAATATGTGTAAGCGTATGCCTCACAATGCAGTTCGCATGAAAGGATGACAAGTAATTCCAATAAAAGAGAATAAATATTTTCTTTACATATTTAATCAATAGCCAGAAACGGATTTACAAGTATTGAAAGCGTTGGTTACCTAATTCCCGGATGAGCTGGTTTAGCTGAGAGTTCAATAAATAAATAAACCTTTGCGTATGAAATTGAACATTTAGGCCAGAATCTCCACACACCTATCCCCAGAGTTAAGAGGTTTCCAGACAAGCACAGTTTTACTTTCCCTCTCAGACGGAGTGTTTAGCAAAACCTTCTGGTCCCCCGTCCCCGTTGCCCCACCAACGTTCCTGACCGGGGAAAGCCTCCTGCCCCCGTCTGGAGTCGGCTGTGTTCTGACTTTTTTGGGACGCTCACCTGCAGGCGTAACTAAAGCTAACCTCCCGATGTTTTCTGTGTGTTTTACACGCATCACTCTTGACAAGGGCTCGTATTAAGAAATGCTGCTAAATTAGAAAGGAAATGGCTACAAATCCTGGTCCAATTCCGATGGGACTTGGAAGGCTGTGGGCTTAACAAGTTACACGCCTCATACAGAGAGGAGTTAAATAGCCACGGTGACAGCTTGTAAGTAGGGAAGGAGGAAGAGGCGACGGCTAAAAACCGCTATTTACATTACAATGCAAATTACACCAAATTAGCTTCGGAATTTATTTATTTTTTTCTTTCCATGCCTTTAGGACCACGGTGCTAATTGTTCGCTTCTCGACAAATTTTAATTGCTTCCGAGAACAGACAGAAAGCGGTCCAGCCTGTTTATCTCTGCCTTTTAGCGGACCGGATTATTCACATTTTCCAGCCGAAATTAAATTTAAAACTCCCACCGGTGGTAAATATGTCCGTGCTTTGAGGCGTTAAATAATTTGAGCGTCGAGATCCTTCCGATCATGAACATCTTTTCTAATTCCGTATGCACACTCTGTCTACCACCGCGGCCTCATGAAGATCAGAAAGCGGGCGGCGCCGGTCCTATTGACCCCAGCGAAGATTTAAAAAAAATGAAATAGTGTCAGTCAGTCAGACAGCCATTTTTTTTTGTTTTTGTTAAAGGATTCAGTCCCCTCCCAAGACACGTCCTCCTCTGCTTAAGTGTGGAAACGAGTGGCTCCGCGTTGTGTGGCACAGCCAGCAGAAATCAAGGCCGGGCCAGAAAGCTTCTCACCGGGGTACAATGCCAGTCGTCTGTGAAAAGGCTGGTCTCTGCTGCATAGTGATAGCAGAGTGTACGCGCCGCGGCGGCGGCGGCGGCGGCGGCTGAAGGCTAACACACCGGAGGGGAAATGAATAGCATCTCTCATTTGCTCACATTATCAGGAAGGCTACTGAGAGAGGACTGTCAGCGGCGGTGCCCCTCTGGGATGAAGAACAACCGTTTCTGCTCCGCTAGGCCAAGGGGCGGCTCACGCAGCTCCAGCAGTGAAACTGGACAAAGTGTCACACCTCCTACCGTCTGCCAGAACGCATCGTTTCCAACGGCGATGTGTGATGTAAGACAGACAAGCGCACGCGCACGCAGATCAGATTAGCCATCATTTAATGGCACGCTTAGCAGAAATGCATTGCCAATGGTTTTGTAAAACAACATCGGAAAGAATGAATGTTGTCAATACCAAACTCAATATCACATTAAATATTTTTGTTTCTGTAAAGATTGACAGATTGGAACAACGGAAAAGGGTTAGCGCTGTGACAGCATATTTACTCTCTCGGTTATACTCCCGGTTAGAAAACGCCCTCCTCCACAGTCACTTTTCTCCAGCATTGATCTGACAGTTTCCCAGCGCAGAGGAACAAATCCTCCGGGCCGAACCCGTGTCCTCAGAAAGGCCCTAATGGTACACTTGTGGTGGCACGCCTCCTCGTCTCTGTTGCTACTGAAATCAATTGTGAGAGGGCAAGGAAGAGGAGTGGGAGAAGATGGCTTGTGTGCCTGTGTCCTTCCCTCAAGTCATAATGAAATTTTGCTTATTTTGCCACACAACGGTGTGGTGCGGTGGCTGGTCCTGGAACTGCGTTTCTTCAGCTTGCTTTACTCTTTGAAAATGTTTTTTTAACATCCTCCCTGACCCACACTTTAGCCAAGGGGGAACGTTTTCGGGGAACGGTCCCACCTGGGAGGGAGGCTTCCGGTGCCGCGGCTGTGCAGAAGTACCGGACTGAGGGGCAGGGGAGAAGGCGTTGGGTTCCTGGTGCTAAAAATGACCGATCCGTGAGTCACAAGTGCATCAAAGCCACCAGGGCCAGCACCATTACGAGCCCTCGGACCGAGCCTCCACTGCCGCCCCAGCCACCAGCAGTTTTCATTCTCCCCCATCCTGTGTTTGCCTTTGCTTTAATGGGATTATTTGTATGTTATGCACACTGTCCTTATGGCCTCGCTGATCCACAGAGACGGGAACTCTTTGCTACTCAGCCAACAGTGCCAGGCAAAAGGTTAAACAACCACACTTACCCAGAATAACTGGCAGAACATTACTAGAATAAATCATTCCAAGGCCATCGGGCAATGCCAAGACGTGCATATAAACAGCGATGATATCTGCATGGTGGTGCAAACTGTGGTCTATCAGGACCTACACGTGCAGCTCATACGCACCATGTGCGCTGCGTGACTGGGCGGGCTCGAAGTTTTGAGAAAACTGAATTTCAGATGAGCCCCATTTCGATAGCAAACCGAGGCTTGTAGCAAGGGGGAATTACTTTTTTTGAGAGAGTTTTGCGCTGAAACGTTCGTCGAAAAAAGCAGAGGCGTGTCATTTAAACAATCAGATGACAGACTGAAAACAAAGCATGGTGGTGGAATTGTTCGCTTATTAGTGAAGTCTTCAGCATAGCTGTGTGATCCGTTGTCTCTTGTGTCCAATTAAAACGAGACATGTTCTCTGCATTTTGTGCCACGTTTCCACCATGTGAAAAAAAAAATTGGGGATGTGTGTCATTCAAGGAGGATGGAGAACTAACGGGGCAGTGTATCACAGGAATGCGATCGAATATTTATTTCCTCATAGTACCAGAGCCTCAGGGCAATTATTGTGGATTGTGAGACTGGGTATGTAAATTCCTCTTTGTGTTGCATTTATTTGACTGAATTGGGCAGGGAGGTGAAGGCAATCGACAGAAAGCCTGCCCTAAGGATAGGATGAACCGCACAGAAACTTCAAAGGGGAGGAGAACCTGGTGTCATTTCTGACCACTCACAGTGCTCCAAACCCCTATGGTTGAATACATACGCATAAATAAGAGAACTGGCTTTATTGGGCAGCTATGTAGAATCAGCTCAGAAGGAGACTTCCTCTTCACACTACAGCCTGACGACTAATTTACAAGAGCTGAATGACATCTGGACCGCGCCGAAAAAGGATCCTGTTGGCAGGTTGCACCATGGGTATTCTCCGTACAGAGATCAGCAGGCCTGCAAATTGTCATTTGTTTGTAATCATTTGGCATGGAGGTCACCGGCAGACATGGCCTCATTTGGCTGGCAGTGCCCACGCAAGGACCCTGGCACCAAACAATTAGAGGTCGCCCTTGGCAGATTGGGCTCTCCTTAACCTCACTGGCCTCCTCCCTCCACCACCCCCTCCCCGCTTTCGACGGTGTGCAAAGCCGGCAGCCGGCAGGCAGGCAGCGGAGAGCCGCTCTGTAACCCACTGACCCCATTAGGAGTAAAGAGAACCCGGGTACTATGCTCCCTGAAGAGAGAGGGAGGCTCAGGGGAACGTTTTGACATCTATCCACTCAGTTCAAGAATTCTTGCCCAACCCACACTAAAAAGTTGTGAAATCCCTGCGGTCAACGATCACCCCCCGGTCCCTTGCCTTGCAGCGATGCACTTCTAATCTTTGTCGGGTGATGTAGGCTGCGACAGGTGCTCTCCTCGGACATCTCTCTCACTGTCTGGGAAGATCCTGGAACAGGTCCTGGAAAGGGCCAGTGGAGAACGAGACGGGGGGGGAGAACCTGAGGGAATAAGCCGCAATTATTAACTCATGAAAAATGAACCGTGTGATTGCTGACCATTTGGCCAACCCAGCAGAACCATCCAGGACGACGTTTCACGGCACAAAGAAACCTCTCTGATCACATATGACTCAGCGTTCCCGAGTGAAGTAGCCTCACTCAGCGTTACAGGGCGGAGAAGCTTAAATAACAACGCTGTGAGACCCCTTCACCTCGGGGAAGACAAAATGTTTCCAAATGCCTTACCTGCTGAGCATTGAGCATACACACGTCCCATCAGCACTGCTTGTGACCGCGGCATAATAACACACTCGTATTAATATAACAACGGGAGAAAGAGAAAGGGCAGGTACAGCCCCACAGGGAGAGGCCTCCTTGGATCACAGAGTGCGGTAAATGGCCCCCCTACCCCATTTCAGAAGAGAGAACATCAGCGTGGTACACATTGAAATGTAAGCATTTCTCAGAAATTTGCGGAAGGCTATTAACGTTGGGGAGCGCCACTACGGCCGAACGTCAGTACCGGGGAACATTAAATGAACGAAAAGCCCCGCGCAGAAATAACAGTCCGAGTCGGAATATCATTCATTTGCTCAACGTAGCATGACTAATGTACATCTCTGATCCAATTTTGGTGCCGGCGAAAGCCAGTGCTCGCGTCAATTCCCGGGACGGAGAAGAAGTGCGAATGGGGAAAACACACATTTACCCGTGCAAACCGCACGCGCTTGCTGCACTTTCCAGACACAATACCTCAGAACGGACCATGTGTCGGCCATGGACCCGGGAAAAGAGGGCCCACTTATGAACATCAGGAGTCCCCTCCAGCTTTCAATGCCAGCAGCACTGCAAATTGGACCCCTTCACCCTGTTTTTGAGAGACACGGAACCGTGCTCTTTAGAAATATCTCTGGCTGAGGGTATAACTGCATCTTCCTCTGTGAATGATGAATCCAAAAGCAGACTCCCAAGCATTAGGAGAAGTATAAAGCGCCTACGGTGGGAAATCACAGCTCTTGATCAAGAGCTGTGTCGTGTCACCATAGGCCACTGTGTGGACTGCCCATTGGTCAGTAACAACACCATCCACCACCCTCCCCCCTGGACCGGTACAGGGCCGTAAGGAATAATATTCATCAATAAGGGTGGAACGGATCTACCGGGAGGTCTCTCTTGGCATCTTGTCAGCTCCCAGAGGCTCAGTTAATATGAGAAGTCTTGTTGTCCGGACAAATTCACACATTTTATTTCTCCCGGTGCAAGAAAAGGCACCAGGTTGTAACACCAATTTGTCCCGATGCTGGTTGGAATCAAGGCCCCATACATAAAACCTCAGCTCTCTCAAACAACAGGCACGGTCATATTTATATACGTTAGACAAAGGCAGGGATTTGTTCTGCATGCAAGGTACACAGAACTGAGGTAACAACACACATATCCCAGGGCTGAACACAAAATGACTGATGGGAACAGGATTCCGATGTACTTAGAAGGCAGATTTAAAAAGTGCTGCCTCGGCGCCCCCTGTTTTAATCTCAGGTATTTGTTTATGTAATGCGACTGGACGTTCAAGAGGTGAGCGCACCAGGAGAAGTAAGAGGAGCCCGGATTGTTCTGACAAGGCAATGGATGGGCTAGATTACCTTTTTATGGAGGGTTGGGGGGGGATGGCCTTGGGAGCAGCTCTGCAGGTGGCCCGGGCCACTGATTAAATATCGATGCCGCGGCGAAAACAAAGGGAATGCAGTAAATCACGCACCACATTTCCTGTGAAAATGGATGCACAGACAAACGCATTTCAGCAGGAGCGCCCCGGACAAGGCGAAGGCGCGTTGACTCTGTAATGGCGTTTAACTGTAGGGATTCCCTCGGCAGGGGTGAGATTGCCTTTCCTCCCGTGCTTTGTCCCCCACTAGTCAGACTAGCTGAAGCCACTTCCAGTTAGGTTGGAACCCACAAAAACCCTGCCTTTCCAGGTCACACAAGCTGCCTACCCTGGTCAAGTCCTGGGTGGCCCACCTCACTTCCTCCATCTGCCTGTGGGACTGACTGTCTCTTCGGACGTGGGTCTGTCGGATCTCTCTCATATGTTTGGGCTGAGCTCGAAGCGGCTGGACTGAGTCTCTGAGTCTTTTTAAATGGTGTCCTCCTGGGCCTTCAGGTACGATTCATGCAGTTTCAGAGAACTCATTCTGGGATTTAGAACAGCATGACTACAGCTGTTTGCTGCTCCCTTGTGATCTCTGATGTTATCATTTAATTGTATTTTTCCGTATTCTGCAGTTGTTGAGACAGCGAACGAGCGTGCCGGGTAAGTGCTTGTTCCGAAAAAAAAAAAAAAAAGGAACGATAATGATAATGATAACAATGATTAACAAGGAATTATCAAGGCCTCCCAGATATGCCGAAACCTGTTTATTCTCTAAGCAAGTGTGGCTATCATAACTGAGCTGAGCTTGCTTACAGAAGACACGGGGGGGGATGAAGCAATGATTTCAATGACCTTTGCTCTGATGTAGAGCGCAGGTTCTCTGGCGGTGGGGGCAACGCAAGCCCCACAGCGAATGAAACGAGCTGCCCTGTCTGTGCGCCGGTGCGTCCGTGCGTCCGCGTCCCATCGCGGAAAAGGGAGAGAAAACTGCAACCCTCACCCCGAACAAACAAGAAAGGGCGGATGGGGTCGGGACGAGACCAAGCCTCCGCCTGACGGTAATGTCTGTCGGGCCGGCACGGGCGCAGCCGCGGGCGCGGAGAGGGGAGCGGGACGAGATTTGGAGTGGAGCGGGCGCCACAGGGAGCACGCTAGCGTGGCCGCCCTCGGAGAAAGCACTTTGGTGCCAACTCAATAACAGCGAGTGCAAACTCGTGGAAATGAAGCGTGGCCGGCGAGTTTCTCCATCCAATAGCGGCTTTTTTATTTTTATTATTTCTTTTTGGGCTCTTCTCTGTCCTCCAAATGGTTTCTTTCAGGTTGATAAAAAACACCAACCACAAATATAAATAAATAAACAGAAGGGTCCCTACAGCTCTGGAATTGGTCTATTTAACAAAAGCCCAGGCGCCGGTCTGTCCTCCACCGTCTCCCCGGTTTTCACCTGTCGCGTAGACAGAAGACAGCAGAAGATCACCCGCTCTTATATGAAGAGGAAATTTAATAGCCATCCCCCATCGCCCACACACCCACCACTTCTCCAGTCTGTATATTAGTCTCCTAGCTGAAAGGTCATGGCAGCCCTCCCCAGCTCATCAGGAAGAGAGACGTCAGGGTCACCGGGCGTCCGTTGTCTGGACGCCTCCGGTTGCTCGCAAGGCTGGATTAGGGCCAGTCTACGTCCTCCCTGGTTGGAGTTCCTCACAATGGGATCCCTGGTTGGAGTTCCTCACAATGGGATCACAGAGCACTGCTCTGCCTTTGCGTGCGGCTTAGGTGAATGGGGTTGACGGCTTTTCATTTTTCACTTTCAATTTTATAAAAGAGCTGCAATTTAAAACAAATAATCCCCCCCCTTTGGGATATCAAATAAGTTTTATATTAAAAGAAACCAAGATCGTGTTGATAAATAAATATCTTGGTTGTCTACTGGATTCATTATGCCGATTTCATAGTCGGAGAACTGCGAGGCAGTAAAAAAAAAGATGCATTATGGATGTGTTAGGATATGTTTAGAATTCATTCAGCATGGGTTATACAAACGTACTTAATGTAAGGATGAACGGACTGCTGAAGAGTCTTTCACCATCTCGGGGGAACGCGCGGCCATCTCCATTCCCCCGAGGTCGGCCGCCGCTAGCTTCTCTAATCCGAGTGAGCCGCTCCTTTGGGACGCAGGAGCGGAGAAGACGCGGGGCGATTCGTTCCTCTCTGGGGAGAAGTGTTTTGTGTCTGAAGTGACGAAGAATGGGTTAGGGTTGTTTGTTTAAGTCTTCTGGCTTTTAGAGAACGGCTTTTCGCCTCAACAATGCCGTTCTTTCTTGAAAAGTAAAATAAGGCTCGCCCATGCTGACCTGTTTGCGTCTCCTCTATGTATTTATTTCTCTTCACAACTAAAAGCGCAGCTCGTGTGGTATCTGAGGAGGCTTGCGGCAGTTTTAACTTTCGCTTTATCCTTGCTTTTCTACAAAAAGAGACCGTGGCTCAGATGTCGTTATTCGGTTAGCTTGCGGCTCCCAGCGGAGCAACTGAGAATTCCAGCAGGGCATTCTGGGATGTCGCCTGACTCTGCGTCACAACCCACATTATCACTGCAGGGACGATATTGGCAGTACGCAGAACACAGTATCCTAAGTGAGCTAATCGGGTCAGTTTTCACATTCTTTTATCCTCCTATTATGCCCTGAAATGATCTGTGGCGGAAAGTTCACAGATAAGTAATGCATAGCGAGAAATGTTGTTCACTGGCTGGCCAGCACAATAAATTAAACCCCCGCTCTAAGGAAGGCCTGTGCCGTACTGCAGATTTTAATATCTTGTGAAGAAAAATAAGGAAACGGCTAACGAAATTTCCGGCTGGTTCCAGCTGCTGACTCTCGAAATGGCCTCTCGAGGAGCCGCTGCGCGGCAGAAGTGTAATTCTCGCCGATTTATCCCGCTGAGCGAAATGGATCGGGTTCCAGCTGTCATGGGTTGGGAGTTGGCCACCAGCCCACAAAGACCTGAGCAAATCGCCTCGTCGATCCTATCTGCCCTCTCTCGCCGACTTCCGGCCGTCGACCTGGTTCATCGCGCGCCGCGCAGCCCGACACTCTTAAACAAATGGCACCTTTAGCCCCCGGGCCTGCCATCTGACAGGCGAAGCGGGAGCCAGGCTGAATCTTTGTTTCGCGGAGGGGCCCTGTCAAAACAGTGTTTCCCTTCTCTTCGCGGTCTCCGGAATCCTTCACCTTCTGTCTCTCTCCACCTCGTTGCCAACTGGTGCGATTTAATTAGAGGATTTACTGCCCGGCGCAAGGCGAGAGGAGGTGTCTGGCAGGCCGCCGTGGGCCTCCTTGCCTGTCAGACACAAAAAAAAAAAACAGAGTGTGGTACGTTTTTAAAAAATCCTTCCCACAGCCTGCTGCGAGGGGCGACTCCAACCCAAGCGTCGAGCAGGGTGCATGTTTTCTTAGATGTTTTCTGGGCTGTGGCTGCAGTGGACATGTAACCCATTCTACTGCCCATGCAGTTTTGCGTTTTGGTGCGTTGTTGTTCCATTTTGGCCGACTCCTTCCACCGGTTGTGCCAGATGGGAGGAGAGTTTTCGGAGGCTGTTTGGACAGTCACGCACGGAGCTGGGCTTTGCTAATGCACCTCATTAGTGAGATTATTAAAATGGCGTGCCGACGGAAATCTCGTGCTTCGCACTCACCTCCAGGTTTACCTGTGCACGAGCGCCGTTGGCTGAAGTGCGTAGCTGATATTTCTGTTGTGAGGGCTGTTACGCCTAAGGCCATAGAGTGGGCTGACTTTATTCATGTTATGAGTTTCAGGGGCACTGTTTGTGGAGAAATACGGAATAAAAAAAAAACTTTTGTTAGCCACATCCCCTGGCCTTCCTTGCGATCTGCAGTGTGATTGGTGAACTGAACGTGTAGGTTCACGCGGGTGGCCCGAGAGGTGAAAGCAGACCAGCACACATGGACATTATTGTGCACAATCAAAAACTGATGAAATTCAACCCTACGGCTGGTCATATGCGCAGTGCTTGATGTGTGAAAACATCGATATGTACAACGTTGGGGCTCGCAGTTTTTGATCTGGATTCTTACGCCTGTGACGGAGGCCCGCTGGGACAGAGTAGACGGAACTCTATGCTACATTCCACAGACAGAACACTCTTCAAACACAATCATCAATGCTTTGATTTCCATTCTAAGTCGTAATTCTTGAATCTCGACTCAACATAGTTTTTCATTGGAAGATTTCTTCAAATATTTCCAAAAGGAATCAATATTTTACAGCTTTACTAAATGATGTTATGTTACAAAGCCTGTTGGGTAAAAAACACCATGCCTGTACCAGCTTTATTCTTAGTAATCCATGCAATTTTGGTTGGAGATCTCCTTGACTACAAAGACACAATCTGCAATGCGTATTAGTTCATTTATCAGCATTGAAACAGAAATACCCCTCCATAGATGGGACAATGGAATAATTGTTAAAGTTAATGGACAGATAATTTAATGGCTAGAACGAAAGACAGGGTATTTGCCAGCGAACACCCAAGACATATTTCCACGTGAATTTAGACTACTGTTCAAGCAGAGCCACTGGCTATCTTTCTCTAACTGACCGCAGATTATGCGTCTCATTAGCCCGTCAAACAAGCGTCCAGAAAATGCCCACAGAGACAGAAGCCACATTCGTAGCACGGAGGTAACTTTACTCTTGATTTAACATATTTGATTAATTCATTATTCATTAATTCAGGAATTGATGTGTATCTGTATTTCACATAGACTCTGCCCATATCCCGTTTGCTGTCAGTGCTAGGTTTTTGGCCGATGAAATATACCTTGACAAAGTTTAATCCAACAGCTTTCCATTGCTTAGGGTTTTGGGATGGAACCCAACTGTTGTTTCAACTCTGACTTTGTGTGTGTATGTGTATGTATACGTTATTTCCTCTGACTTTTGGGGAGGACAAGGTGAAAGCGATGCCTCTGCGATTTGCGTTTCCACCCGGCCAGGCTCACAGGAAAAAGGAGGGCAGAAATCGCAAGCCCACCTGACACGACATACCTTCGCTCAGACATGGGAGGGCCACAAACTCCACTTTGTAATGCAGCTAATTCTATAACACGGATTTATTTCAGATCTGATTTACAAGACGTGTTACTGTGCTTCTGGAATCATTACAGTTCCCATGCTAATTCCATACCGCACTAAAACTGGACAAACTGCATCGGACAATGCGAGGCGTTGTGAGTTTTGCCAATCAAAGGCTGACCTGACTGTCTGACGGACTAATGATGAGTGGGGAAGGGATTCGGAAAGAATCGGCCCGAGAACCGGACAGGGCAGCGGCAGGTAGAGGACGGGGTAAATAAGATAAGTCCGGTCAGAGGGCTGCCAAGTCTCCAGTAACAGGGGGAGACCGGCGGTGATGGGCGGGTTTGATAGAGGGGCAGGAGCGGGAGCAGCCGAACGAGGCAGGGGAACGCTGGTCAACTCCTGTCCGCTGGACTGGCGCTGATGATGATAGCGAGTGATGGAGGGAGACGGTTCCGTTTAATTCGGCTCTCCCCGGTCGGGCCTTAATAGGTCCCAGAGATGACGTCGGGCCCATCACTCGGTCCACCCCCCCCAGCACCGCACTGCGACCCGAACACTACCCGTCCCTATCCTATGCAGCGCGCATTTGTGTGTGTGTGCGTTTCTCTTTATCTGAGTAAATATTTTATATTTCACCATCCTAGGATGGTGTGTGTGTGTGCATATGGTGGGAGTGTGTGTGTGCATGTGGTTTGTTTGGGTGGTGCTGTGTGTGTGTGTATGTGTGTTTGAGTGTGTGTATGTGTGTTTGTGTGGTGCTGTGTGTGTGTGTATGTGTGTTTGGGTTTGTTTGTGTGGTGCACGTGTGTTTATGCATGTGGTGCGAGCGTACGTGTGTGTGTGGGGCGCGTGGTGCGTGGTGCATGTGTATGTGCACGTGTGTGTGGGGTGCGTTTGTACGTGAGTGTGGGCTGTTTGGTGTGTGCGTACGTGTGTGTGGGGCGCGTGGTGCGTGTGTACGTGTGTGTGGGCCGTGTGGTGCGTGCGTACGTGTGTGTGGGGCGCGTGGTGCGTGCGTACGTGTGTGTGGGGCGCGTGGTGCGTGCGTACGTGTGTGTGGGGCACGTGGTGCGTGCGTACGTGAGTGTGGGGTGTGTGAGCCATGCGTACGTGAGTGTGGGGTGTGTGAGCCATGCGTACGTGAGTGTGGGGTGTGTAAGCCATGCGTACGTGAGTGTGGGGTATAGCTCTGACGGGAGACAGGGGAGATCCTCTCTGTGTCAGAGCAGGACAAACGAGCCTCGGTTCCTGAAATAAAAGCAGCGATCGCTCCTGGTCAGGCTTCCCAGCGGGAAGGGCACCGACCAGAACGCACCCAGCAGAACCACAGCGTTACGATCTGGGGTTGGGGACTGCCTCGTGTGCGTTACCACACGGCTGACACCATGAAGAATGGCGCTGCGGAGGATGGTGCAGGTAACATGTGGGTGTTTCAAATAATAGCATAAAAAAAGCTATATATATATATATATATATATATAGAGCTATATATCTAACAGTAACTGGTTTGTTTCAATGATTAATGGTATTGTTTTTGAAGCATTTGCGTCATCTATGCTCAGAGGGTTCCTGAGAAGCTATGGATACAAGAGCGACAGAGGTACATGAATGAATAATTCAGAGGAAAGTGGAAAGCCCGTTCTGAGTCTCCCAGCAGCCCCTGCAGTTCAAAAAGCTAGTCATGACAAGGAAATCACACCAGGGTGACTTTGACACCGGGGGTACCAGTTCCCCCTCAAGCAAAACGAGCAGGCCTCCGTCACACTCAAACCTGAATCCCTGAGGCGCGGAGTCCAGTGCCCTGCAAAGTTTCCATAGCTACCTCGGTGTCACACACGTGATATATATAAAATATATCATAACAAATGTTAAGAATAATTATGAATATTCACGTGTCTGTTACGTCATTAGGAATAAAGGAAATAAAGGATTATGAATGCTGTTATATAGTTTCATGCAACCTTTATGAAGGTGTTATGTAGGCTGCATAGAGGGGAAAAAAATTCTCAGAACTAATCAGACCCAAATACGGCTGCGGCTAACCTCTCGACCCGCTTCCCCTGGAGCCGTGATTAAGGGGTAATGAGGTCCTCTCAGCTCCCCAAACACCCACACGCTCAATTCCTCTTCTGCAAGCCCTTTGTCTCTCTCTCACAAACACGCTCACACACACGAATACGAACACGTATACATACACATACACACAAAACAGACACTCTCTCTCTCACACAAACACGCTCACACACACGAATACGAACACGTATACATACACATACACACAAAACAGACACTCTCTCTCTCTCACACAAACACGCTCACACACACGAATACGAACACGTATACATACACATACACACAAAACAGACACT